>PVHX01003747.1:115140-138048 GCA_004024805.1 Geosciurus inauris | reverse complement strand
TTTGGGAAGTATGGCCATTTTGACAATATTGATTCTGCCTATCCAGGAGCATGGGAGATTATTCCATCTTCTTAGGTCTTCTTCAATTTCTTTCTTCAGTGTCTTGTAGTTTGCATTGTAGAGGTCTTTCACCTCTTTTGTTAAGTTGATTCCCAAATATTTTATTTTTTTTGAGGCTATTGTGAATGGGATAGTTTTGGTTCAACATACGGAAATCAATCAACGTAATACATTACATCAATAGACTGAAAGATAAGAATCATATGATTTTATCAATCGATGCAGAGAAGGCATTTGACAAAATTCAACACCCTTTTATGTTCAAAACACTAGAAACACTTGGGATAGAAGGAACATACCTCAACTTTGTAAAAGCTATCTATGCTAAACCCAAGGCCAACATCATCCTAAATGGAGAAAAATTGGAAGCATTCCCTCTAAACCAGGAACTAGACAGGGATGCCCTCTCTCACAACTGCTATTCAACATAGTCCTGGAACCACTAGCCAGAGCAATTAGACAGACAAAAGAAATTAAAGGGATACGAATCGGAAAAGAGGAACTCAAACTATCATTATTTGCAGACAATATGATTCTATACTTAGAGGATCAAAAAAGTTCTACCAGAAAACTTCTAGAAGTAATAAATGAATTCAGCAAAGTAGCAGGATATAAAATCAACACCCACAAATCAATTGCATTTCTATACATCAGCGATAAACCCTCTGAAAGAGAAATTAGGAAAACTATCCCATTCACAATAGCCTCAAAAAAAAAAAAATATTTGGGAATCCTCTTTGCTTTAATGGTCTCACACCACTTTACACATTCTTACCTGCCTGGTAGGTTTTTATCTGTCTCTCTGCAGATTGAATGTAAGCTCCATGAGAGCAGACGATTTTCTTCACTAATGTGTCTACATACTTGTGCCTAGTAATACTAGTCCTAGTGGTAAGTTCATCCCTAGTGCCTGTGGCAGGGCCCTGTGCTTGGTAGATGACCAATGGTGGTCTATTTGAATGAATGGATGAGGTTTCTTTCACGTCCCTACAAAGAACAGAGACATTCTTCTCACCTTTTAGTCTGAATCTACTGTCAATTGTATAATAAATTCTCACTAGTCAACTCATTCTAACCGAGTAGTAAACTAGAGGTTAATGATCTGACCCGATAATTAACCAGGGCTGAATGTGTTCCTTCAGCAAAACCTCACATTTTCTGAAAACCGCCTCAGAACCAATTAGGCACTGGAAATACAGAAAGAAGAGGATGGACATCCTGTCCGAGGATGCTCAGTGTTTGTTAGTCAGAAGTCCAATAATTTTACCCAGAATCACAAGCTTGGGTGATGCTACAGAGCTAGGCACAGGTCATGGAAGTGGGATTCATGTGGAAATGACCCTCAGAGTTGTAGGGGTGTTTTACAAAAGAGGTAACGGGGTTGGCAGAAAAAAAATACATTAGGAACTTATCTGCATGAATAGGTATCTAAAGTGGAATTATTTGACAGTTCAAAGAAAACTGTGTGGCTCAGATTAATGCCCACTGGCCAGAGCCCAGTTCCAAGTCTATACAGTAACTGTGAACATTTACACAACCACTATAGACACTCTGCTTACAGAAGAGTGCTCAACAGATGAATTTCTGCAGCTTTAGCATGGGTCCTGGCTCTATAGCATGAGAAGACCCGGAGAGGAAAGCACTTCCTCAATGGTCAAAGAACTTCTCCTCACTCCTGCTAAGGGTAAGCAGGTCCAAGCAAGCACAATAAACTCCCTTAGACAACATCTGGTTTCCAGCAGCTGCCTAACTTCTCAGGCTTTGCTCTCTCCGCCCAGCCATCGCCAAAATGACATCCTCTGGGTTGAAGGTTAGGTACTGGAGATGCTCCTGCCAGAAACTCTTGTTGTAATCAAGACTGCCATGAACTTGCACAACTTTAGGATGTGGGATTAAAACAAACCTCCTTACCCAGCTCCATTTGTGAGCTATCATTCATATGGGGAAATAGCCCCAGACTTGACTTTGAAGCCAGATTCTTGGGTCAGTTCCCACATTTGTGGGTACCAAACAACTCCCCAGAAATTTTCCCTCCTCCTTTCTTCTGTACAAACATGTATCCTAATAATGTCCTTAACTTGTCCCTAATCCAGTAAACAAGGCTTCAGTAACATATAAACATGATTTATGAAAACAAATCTTCCCCCAAATCTGCTTAGAGAAGTTGTGTCACATAGCTGTAAGCAAAGATGAAAGACCATGATTAACAGGACCTACATCTGCATGAGGGAGGATGCAACTTGAGTCTCCGCCAGTCTCTACCTCAAAGAGTGCACACATTAGATTGATAACGAAACTATGTCCAATCTTTACTTCATCCTTCCTGTGTTCCAAGCACTGTGCTAAGTGCTTTCTGTCTACTTGAACCACACAACCATCTGAAGAGGTGGGCCCTGTTTTCACTTGCATGTTACAGGTGAGGAGACAGAGGCTAAGAAAGGATGAGGAGTTTATCCATGACCACAGAGCTGGTGCATGAAAGAGCTAGAATGCACCAGCTCTTTCTTTGCCATTTGGAATGGTCAGAAAACCAATGATAGATACTAGGATCCACATAAGTGGACAAACCACATAAATGAAAATTCAAAAACAAAAACAAAACCTAGGCTTGATGTAACTGAACAGTGTCTCTGTCAGTCCAGTTACTTGAGTTATTGCTAATTCTCTGCTATGGTTTCCCTATAGGTACCACCTGTCCACCACCCAGTGAGGTGGGACCTGAGTTCTACCACACTAGATTCATAGGAACAATAATCAGGAAACATTTGAGGTAGGGTGGGGAGAGGAGGAAGATGCAACCTCCTAGTCAATCCCAAAAGGACAGAATGTCCTAGGTGCTCTGAGCTCCTCAAAGGCAGAATCTGTATGTCATTTTGGGAAGTTCTGAGACACTAATCAGAGCCCTTTCCTTCTGAGTCTTCAAACAAATGAAAAGTAGACCCACGAGTCAGGGAGGGATTAAAATATCAGCCAGCATGGTTGTTTACAAAGCTGCACTGGATTTAGAGCCAACACAAGCTCCCTATCTTCCTCTGTCTAATCCCAGGCCACTTACACAGCTTCAAGCACAGGCAGCTTTGTACCCCTGGTTCCTGAAGGCAGAGACAGAGGTAGACACCAGAGCTGCACTGGGAGGCATTCTTGTCACATGGAACCAGGAGCCAAGAGCCACCTTGCCCCACAGCCACCAAACAGTAACCTAGAGAAGACCATAGGGAATAGTGAACCTTCCATAACGTCACCCACACATGGACACCAGACCTTCCTCACCTTCCCAGCAGTTAGGTCTTCCCTGAGCAAAGAGAGACTGAAGAAAAGAGTGGGAAATTTTCCCCTAGTACTTTCAGAACTGAAGTTGCCCTTTGCTATGGTCTAAATATTTGCATTCCTTCAAAATCCACATGTTGAAATCCTCACCTCCCAAGGTGACAATATTAGGAGGAAGGGATCTTTGCAGGGTGATTCGTTTGTGAGGGCACAGCCTTCACAAATAGGACTATAGACCTTCTAAAAGAGGCCCCAGGAAGACCACTCATCTCTTCCACCATGCAAGGTCACAGCAAGAAAGTACCTTCTATGAACCAGAAGACAGGTCTAACACTGGATGACATCTTGATCTTGTACTTCCAGTCACCAGAACTGTGAAAGCTAGATTTCTGTTAATTGCATGCTGCTCAGTTTACATTATTTTGTTACAGCAATCAAAATGAGCTAAATCACCATTCCTTTGTCCATCAATGGCAGGAGGAACATGAAATGATGTTTTTCCACACTAGGTTTAACCACTGGTCTACATCAGACCTTCCTGCATCCACACTCCTGCTGTGGCCACTTCCTGGGTGAGATAAATTTTCCTGACTCTTGGCACTGAGATTGGCCAAATGATTTACTTTTAGCCAATGATATGTGGGTGGAAATGACAGTGCACCATTTTTGAGATGAGACCTTTAGTGGTCCACACATTTCAACTGATCTTCTTGAGCCTTTGATATCACCACAAGGAGAACATGGCCAGTTATCTCTCTGGTTCAAAAAGAACAAGAGATAGGCCATGCTAGCCAGTCTAGAAGCCTCAGAGTGAAGCAGAGCTGCTTTTCATGCCTGTTCTGAATCAACTTAACCCTGTTCAACTTGCAGACGCACAGGGGGTAATATTGTGAATGTTGCCTAAGTCTCTGAGATTTGGAGTTGTCTTTTATTCAGCAACAGCTAACTAGTACATGTATTTTCCATACTCAATTTTAGACCCCAGGGACTAGTAAATCCCCTGGAATAGTACAGGTTCCTCTTAAGTGTTTGTTGTTTGAATTAATGAATGAGTAGCCTTAGTTGTTAACCAACCCATCATTTTAACCAACTCATCATGACAGCTCATCGATAGTTGTAGAATACTGCAATATTCATCCATGCCATTTGGAGGAATAAAAATTTTTAAAAATGAGACAAGACAAGACCTTCCTTTGATATGGTCATTAAGCATCTAAACTCCTGGGGGTCATAGCCTGGGATCACATGGCTACTGTAGCATCATCTGGGGACAGCTGACACATCACACGGCACCAGTCCCTGCACTTCCCACTGGACTCTTGATGGAATGAAATGCACCAACACGGCCAGGCACTTGTGTGGACTCCATGCTGATTCCCAATGCATGGCTACCTCCACTGAGATGGAAGCATCCAGACAGGCTGCCAGTGGAAGACAGATCCACCCTTTCTTCCTATTTTTCAGAAGACAATTTTTCAACATGTCTGAGGGAACGCATGCCTTCCCTGACTGACTTGATACTGTTTCCCAAGAGCAGCATTCTGGAAGGTGGACCATCAGGTGGAAGAAGTATTCTCCAGAGAGCTGCCTTCCCAAGGGAATGGTGACAGCTTGAGCTTGACGGGGAGTCCTGTTGTATTCTGAGGTGTGAAGGGAAGGCATGAACTGTGCATATGCTGTACCATACAGTTTTGCCTACAAATGCCTGTAGCTTCATTGTAGCTGTGAATGCTCTGCTCCTCTCCTCTTCACCCTTGAAGATTCGCGAACATACAGGATTGAGCTGTGTGAGGCATAGCATTCCCCACATGGTAGGCACAGGAGGATGCAGGTCTGATGGCTTTACCCACTAGGGCAGGTGGGCAGGTGTTAGGGAATCTCAGAGCTTGTGGCTAAACAATCCATCCTTCTATGGACATCCTTTGCACCATGGCGCTGTCAAACTTGGGGGTTTCATGAAGGTTTTTATTGGTATAGACTACAAAAACAAAATCATTCTAAAGGAAGTGGACATAAATGATATGTATCTAGTCAGAGGCTACATAAACTGTGGGACCATCAGTTGAACAAAAGGAAACACACAATTTATGGACCATCTATTATAGGTTTTTACATTTATATTGATGCATCATAGTTATATATAATATTGGGGTTCACAGTTTTAAGGCTGTACTTACACAGGCTTAAAGATACCAGCCTAAAAACATGAATGTGCTTGTGTTTTTGCCAGCTAAGACAAGAGAGCCTTGGAGACTGAGTGCAGACTGTGAGAGGAAGGGAGAAAACCAGGAGGAGGGAGGAAGGGAGGGAGAGAAGGGGAGAGAGAGAGGGAAAGAGAGAAGGGAGAGGGGGAGAGGAGAGGAAAGGAGGGAGAGTGGGGAGAGGAAGAGAAGATCTTGTCAAAATCTTTTTAGTGCCTAAAACTAATTCTGTTCATCTTGGATTTGGTGAGCTGGATAATATTCTATGCACGGCTCCTAAATGAATTATTAAATGTCAACTCAAGATGGCTTAACTAAAATATCCAATTTAATAACCAAAAGTATCTAAGGTAACAATAACAGTTTTACAGGTGCATGTAGAGTTGTCAAGTCAAACCGTTACAGACAAGCTTTGGGGGTTTTCACATAATCTCCCTCCACATCTCATCTTCTGTCACTAAATACCCACTCTGGAGAGCATGTTCCATTTCAATAAAGATCATGCCATCCATGCAGACTTCACTATTCAGATCAAGCCAGCAAACCCTTTTTTTTTTTCTAAAACATAAAGCTAAACAAGATCTCAGTCACAACCACCAAATCTTTATTAATGCATTCCTTGTGCTACTTCTGAATATTAATAAAAATTAATAATTAATTTTGCCTTTGGCATTGCAAGATATACTAGTTTTAATTAGTGTACTGTACTCCTATACAATTAAAAAATAATTGATGTCCACGCTTATTGGCGGTGTCTGTGATCTTCTTTTCTGTTGTTGTCAACAAATGCCTTAAAAAACAAGTTCAAGAATGTTGTGCTGTCCACTTGATTTACACACCCAAAGTAACAGGCAAATCTTTTATGATGAAACAGAACAGTTTTCTGTTTAAATTATACACAAGTATATTAACTAGAAAGAGAAAATTAAAAGCTGATGGCTACAAGGAATAATGGAAAGTCTATAAAAATGTTTTATCTATCAACAAATTTGCCTGGAAAATATCAATGGCTGGCACCATCTCTCAGCTGAAACATGGAGGGGCCATCTTGGATTTGTTATGTCAATTCCATCAAGCATTTAATTCTGATGTCCTCCTTAATCAGCTTTCGTTATTTAAATTCAGCATATCATGTTACTGTTCTACTACATCATTTTAATTGTGCCATGAACTACTTTATTATAGAATGCTAAAGTATCTCCCTGTGTCTCCCTCTTCCTCTTTCTTTCTTAACAATGCAGACGGTAGAACTCAAGAGAAAAACGCCTGGAGTTAAAGTGGGGAACCTGCTTTCTTTGAAAATATGTGTATCAAGAATCTTGAGAAGGGTGGTGGTTGTTTTAGAAGGAAATAATTCAAATCCCATAGCACATGTGTTTCTTGGTCTCATGTTTTAGAATCGAGATTTTTATTTTTAATAAATCTCCATCAACCGACCACAAATATATCTGTAATAACAAGAGGCAATGTACTAAGAGGAAATAGATTTGGAACAACAAAGGACAAAGAAGAAAGGGTTCATACATGGTCTGGATTTTATGATTTACCCCTGTCTCACTGGTTAGTAAACATTTTTTTAAGGCAGAAAATCAAACTGATGCAAATGATTCTTTTTTAGATAAATAATTTAATAGTATTTTTAATTAAAAATAGACTATACCAAAGTATCTGTCCTAATAATGTAATCTCTGGGGCTGCGCATGTAGCTCAGTGCCAGAGTGCTTGTCTAGCATGCATGAAGCCCTGGGTTCAATCCCCCACACTGCAAAGATTTTTCAAAGTATAATCTTTGGTGTATTTTCCATAAGAGTAGTGCCTTCATGAACTTATTACAGTCTCAAATTGTCCTGGCCATGTGTCTGCTTACTTGTTCATAATCCACATCTTCTACATATCTCCTACAATTGCAATGAGACCAGGTACACCTGGTTTTACCCACAATGGCACTTGCAGTGCACAGCATAATGCCTAGCATAAAACTGACATGCAATTGACAGCATGAAATGAATTTGTCAATTCTGCCTCAAAATACATTTTTTCTTTCTTTCTTTCTTTTTTTTTTTGATGCTGGAGATTGAACCCAGGGGCACTCGACCACTGAGCCACATCCCCAGGCCTATTTTGTGTTTTATGTAGAGACAGGGTCTCACTGAGTTGCTTAGCACCTCGCTGTTGCTGAGGCTGGCTTTGAACTCGTGATTCTCCTGTCTCAGCCTCCCTAAGTGCTGGGATTACAGGCTTGCGCCACTGCGCCCGGCTCATTTTTTCTTTCTTGAATCTTTTAAATTTTCTTTCTCAATGCCCATCAAAATGTGAATGGATAAGCAAGTGGTGGTATAACCATATAATGGTCTATTACTCAGTGGTAAAAAATAAATTAATGAATTACTAATATACACCATACCATGAATGAATCTCAAAAGGATTGGTTGAGCCATATAAACTAATTCCAAACAAGTATACGCTGCATGATTTATTATGTATGGGTTCCAGAGCAGGGACTGCTAAGCCATCGTGAAAGAAATTAGAACTTCTGTTCTGATTTCTGTGGCCTCTGGAGGGCATTCCCTGGAAAGAGGTATGCACGAATGCTCTGGAGCATGGAAATGTCCTAGATTTTAATTGGGCTAGTGGTTAGATGAATGTACATATTTGTCAAACTTCATCAAATTGTATACTTAAGAACTTTGCATCCATGGTATGTAAATTATGCCTTAACTTAAAAGAAAAAACTTAGTAATACGCATTTTCTTTTTCTAGTCCATTGGCAAGTGAAGGAGGAAACTCAGAAAATGTATACAGTTGAGAGGCTCTGGAATTCCTCTTTCCACGTCACCATCTCCCTTGCCAGGTCCCTGTACAGTGCCAACAGGCAGCAGAATTGAGGAATGTTACAACCTCCCCCTGGTGTGTTATTCTACCTGGTTTCCCCCTGACTCAGGGGTCATGCTGTGTCTCTGGCCTCATGCAGGTAATGAAGGCAGGGGTTTCATCATAAGCGTGCCATTTTGGATGCAGAGAAGTGCCTAGCTCCTCCGCCAGAAGCTGTGAATAACACTCTTAACAGTCCATGCAAATGCTGTGGTCCGTGTCTGCATGCCCAGCTGGTCTGCTGATCAATTTTTACTTCTCAAATTGGGTCAGTGAAAAAGGCTGGAGCTTTCTGTTCTTGCGATCTACATTCTCAATGTGATCTCAATTCTATTAACATTGGGAGACCTGGAAATTCCATCCAAGGCAAGCCTTTGGCTTCACTGGGACCACCTTTCAGAAAGGTCTGTTGACCTATTTTCTTTTCTGACTTTCTTTCTTTTAATTAAAAGGCCCAAATTTCCTGGGTGTTAATCGAGGATTAGCTTGAGAATTAAAATGCTGTACATCCCTCAGAGAACAACCAGATCCAGGAGTGAAACACTCCTAATCAGTACTTAATCACCTCCGAAGGGTCTCCTCACCCAAGAAATCACTGTGCAGCTCCCTCATCTCTGTAAGAACCAAGATGAGCAAGCTGGCTTCCTGAGACTGTGCCTTGGTAGGGGCCAGGCTGTGGATCTGAGCAGCCTTTGGGAATTTGGTGTTGACTTTGTTTACGGGTTGGATCTTTTCCTTCTATTGTACCTAAGAGGTGTCCATTTTCTCATCGTGATTTTGCTTTCCTAATTCCTTTCCTCATGGGTGACGAGTGCCTATTTAACCAATGGGACTACAAGTCACAGCGGCCCTTAGGGTACTTTGTGGGTGTCTCAAGGGCACCCAGTGATCCACACTCTCCAAAGTGAATTCTACCCTTGACCTGAAAGTTCTAGCTTTCCCAGAGACATCCTTTCAACCTATTCTTGTTTGCTGTTCCTCATGTTCACTGAGGACAGCCTAGGTTATGTCCAAAGATGTTGAAGGGCAAACGGCAGAATCCCCTAGGTGGTGGTGTGACTTAGCGTGCAACATGCAGCATACAGGAAATAGGAGAAGGCAAGATGCTGGGTGGGGCCAGAGGAAAAGAGGTGCAATGGAGAGCTGGGATGACCAGAGAGGGCATCTTGCAGGGATGAACCTCAGGGTGCATCTTCATGGAGAGGGTAATGGCAGGTGGAGGATGTTCTAGGGTCAGTAAGCAAAGGAATATTGTTTGGGGAGACAATGAGAAACAATTGGTCAAAAGAATGTGTTTTCCCCCCTGAAATTCAGGCATGCCTATCTTAACATCACATTTTGCCACCTTACATATCCCTGCATACACAGGACTACCCAAACTCTTGCTGTAAGCAGGGCAAATGTGATGGACAAGTCAAATGCTGTGGGCAACAATGGCCATTGCACAGACCAGGGAAATGCAGCCAGAGGCTCTTCTGGTTTGAATCCTGGGTCTCTGCCAGTTGCATCCCCTCTTTGGTCCTTGGCTGCAAATGGAGCTCATGTAAATTCAGGGGATGGTCACTCAGGTGAATGGGGCACTTTGCATCCAGTTCCTGACAGCTTGTAAAAGTTCAATATTATGGCAGCTGTGATTATTTTTCTAGGTTAGAGACAAAAGAAAAAGATATTTACCTGAAATAAAGGACCACAAAAAGAAAATTTCTGGTGCATAAGATACCACTGAAAGTCACCGAATAATGCAACCTGGCTACTCAAGTCCTCACCTACTTCTTCACAGCCCAGCTCTGCCTCCAGCAGGCCTTAGCTCTCAGGGAGGCCTTATTCTGACCCCTTAGCTTCATTTGCCATTTCTCAGGGTTCAGTGGCCTCTGCTGACTTCATTGCAGCAGAAGCCATCTTTAAAGAAGTTAATCTTTCAAAATGGGCACTGAGACAGATGTTCATTGCAATGGTACTCCCCAAGGCAAAGCTTGAGGGACTTGCACATGAGGGAGGAGGGAGTGGTGTCATTTCCATTTCTGCGTCCAAAGCACCCACATCCTTCTAAAGTCTCTGCCTCTCTCTGCTCTGTGGGCTCCCACAGCATCTGGGGCCTGTACGGCTGGCCAGTCTCTGCAGATACCTCTGTGTGCCTGTAAGAAGAGGCTTATCCAGTGATGGCACTGGGAGCCCTAAGGAGCTCAGGCCCCAGTGATGGCTGAACTCCAATCCTTCCACACTGCACTGCATGCTTTGGCAGACATTGTGACATCACATCCTTGGGACGCCCCTCTGTTATTCATGTGACAGTTTTCTTAACTGCACCCCACACCCCATTAGATGATAAAGTCTAATGGGATGTCTGGGGCTAGGTTGGCCTTGGTCCTTACTATATCTCCAGCCAGGGCACAGTGCTTGGTATACAGCTAGTGTCCAATAAACAGTATGTAGAAAAAGAAATAGTTAAATTCAATAGGTATGAATATTCAGTCTTTCTCTGGGTCCAAACACCAAAGTACCACTTTTACAACCCAGGTTACCAAAGTCTTCTCTGATTCCTGTCATTCAAAGTCTCCCCCAACAAGGCTAAGATTCTTCCTTCTGCATCTTGACATCCTCTTGTGCTGTCACACTGACCAGCTGAAACTGTAGCTGTTCATATACAGATCAGCTCCCTATAATAGATTGGGGGCTACTTGAACATAGGGGTTTGCCTTTGTCTCTGAATGCTTCATTGAGTGACACTAACAGTTAACAGTGAATTTTTGTGTCAAGATGGGTTTTATAATTTTCTATGCCTAACAGCTCCCAGAGGTGACCAGCAAGTGGGCTTTAATCCTGATTTGCTACTATGATCACCAGGGACCTGAATTGTATTTGCCAACCTGTTTCCTAATGATGCCCTTTGAGAAGACCCCCAGAGATCCATCATTCCCAAAGGCTTCATTTTGTCAACACCACAGAGAACATCCTCAGGTATAGGGAATGCAGGCTTCTTGGAGTCTTATCATTGCTCCATTCTCTAATGGAGCCCATTTCAAGTCCTGCCCATCTTGAACCGTTCTTCAGCCTACACAGACACACATCAGGTGGAGCACAGGCAACACTGGCCCTGAATGGGCATGAATATTTCGTGTACTTGACTTTTTTTGTGTAATTGGCTAACGTGACCTGTCTAACTGTACAAATGGAAGTTTTATGATGATAAGATCAGTAGTTACTGAGATATTTATGTGACAAGCTGACAGATATAAAACTACAAAGCTTGCTTTTATGCCTCCCATCCTTTCAGAGAGAAAAAATAAATAAATACTGCGATGATGGGTCACTTTGAAGAGAATTTATGATCTAAATTACCTAATACCTGGTGAACTTCTAATATGCAAGATGAAGTCTCACTATGCTATTAAAAAGATAAACTTCATTTCTAAGATTGTGGCAAATGGATTCATCTTGAAGAGGAATCCAAAGATCTTGTCTTTCCACTGATGGAAATCTCAAGGCCCTGCCCAGGAGGAAGGGGCAGCCATCTGCTTGCACTGCACAAGTACCACCCCAGCGGGGGTTGGGATGGCCCCACCTTGTCATGAAACATTGGTCTGTCCTGCAGAGGAAAACCTGAACCCTGAAGTAAGTCTTCAGAACCCCAGTTGTAAAACACAGCATTTCCTTGTCACTGAAATATGCATACCTGGAAACACAGATCAGAAGATGATTCAGAGGAATGAACTATGGATGCTGCCAGAATCTTTCCTTCAGTCCAGGTGACAAATGAGAATATATCATCTTACCTGGGAATCTGGGGTCAGCCTTTCTCACCACACTGGGCTAGTGCCACTTGTCCTGCTCAGATGGATTTGGAAGTGGGCATTACACTGAGGTTAATGCTGCCTGGGATTAGACACTGACAAGGAAGGCAACTTGACCTTCCTTGTTGGCTTTGGTGACCCTTGTAATCTACTTCCATGGAGCATAATCCCCAAGGTCACAGGCATATCTCTTATGTGCCAAGCTAGGGCCAGATACTCCACAGGCCTGGCTTCCTTTTTTCATTCTCAACTATTCTCCAGGCAGAGGCACTGCTGTCCCCATCACTCAAGGATAAAAGCTCTGGGGGCTCATCAGCCTGCCCTACCTGTGGGTGGCTGAGAAGACTGAATGTTTGGGGTTATTACACTAGGGTTCCATGCCCCTTGCTCAAAGTTATATCATTGTTGGGGGTGGCAGGGTACTGATGTCTAAACTCAGCTTTCCTATGTTCAGGACCTCAAACCCTGGTTGTCTGGGGATTAAGGATAGATTAGGGATGAACAAGAAAGCAAGAGTTTATTTCTCTATTTGTGGCTGTTCCCTGTGTGTTAGTTGGCTTTGTGTTACTGTGACCTCAATGCCTGACAACTTAGTGCAGGAAAAGTTTATTTTAGCTCTCATTTTCAGAGGTTCAGTCCATGGTCCGCTGTCTCCATTGCAGTGGGCCTGAGGTGAAGCGGAACATTGTGGTGGAAAGCCATGGTGGAGACAAGCTGTTCAGCTCAAGGCAGCAGGGAAGCAGAAACAGAGAGAGCCACTAGGGATAAAATACAAACCCTGAAGGCAATCTCCAGGGACCTACTTCCTCCAGCCACACCCTACCTGCCTACAGTTATCACCCTGTACAGTAGTACTCTCAAATTATGAATCCATCAAATGGATTAATCCACTGATGAGGTCAGATCCCTCCTGTTCCCATCATGTCATCTCTGAACATTGCAGCGTTGCCTATTGCATGAGCTTTGGGAAGACATTCCAGATTCAAACCATAACATCTTCTCATGGCATCTGGGGCACCATGGAGGAAGAGTGGATGGGCTTATCTCTAGATGGATAAATGGAATTTCATAAAAGAGAAGACTTTCTCCAGGGCCCTGGAGAAAGGCAATTACAGAGGAGGGACTAAAGCCCAGACCAACTTTCCAACATGCTTCCTCTGCCTGCTCTCCATTTTGTATTGAACCTCCCTGGCGTCCTGCCTCTTTTCAGCACATTGCCACAGTTTGGCTATTTTAGGGATGCTTGCAGGACACTGACCTTTCTCTACAATGTGTCTGAGTCTCAGGGGAAAACAATGAGGTTAGGTTTAAAGGCATAAGTCTGTGTGTGTGTGTGTGCTGCGTATCAAACACAAATTAAACTCTTTTACTGTATTTTATCAGATCGATCTTCTGTGTACTCCTCAGCATTGTCTCATTTAAATAAAACTTCCATTTGTAACAATCCTATAAATAGAAAATCGTATTGATTAGGGCCCCACCAGCAAGCTGCACTTTGGCTATCACTGAAGCCTGACCAGTTAATGCAAGGGCTACAGTTTATTATGTGGCATGATACAATGCAAGGCCAGGCCATTTGGATCTCTACACAGAAGTGTGCTTAGCTCCAGCGAGCAGTTCAGCAAGGCTGTCCTCAGGATCACAGTTCACTCTTGGTTTGCCATTTTGACACCTGAGATGTTCAATGAACTTGGCCTTGATGGAGATACCCTTGGGGAGAACAAATCAGTCCTTCCCACAGCAAAGAATACAGAAGACCAGGAGGGTTATAAGAGCTGGTCATGCTGGGGAAATATGAGTGGGACCCATGATTGTGTCTTATCTACCAAGGATGTTGAATTAACCATCCTGAAGCATCACCATTACCAGTCTTTATGACCTGCCTACTGTGTACAGGGCATGGTTGTCTGTAAGAGGAATTGTTTTCCATCAGAAGCTGAAGACTTAGCATTTATTCCTGCTATGTTTATTAAGCCACTAACCATTATTTTCATTGTTCTGCTGATTAGAAGCTGCCAATAATGTGAACCTCTTTTTTCCAGGAGTTTATGATAGAACATTTTCTCCCAAATTTATGTAAGCTAGCAAGTGAGGTGTTGGTCTGAGGTCACATTTGTACTTACATACAGAAAAATTTGGCTCTTGGCCCTCTCTGCTTTACTGACAGAAATCCTTCTTACTTCCGGGGGCTCCATTTACCAGATGTCATGAAACTTCCTACCTGGGCTGGCCTGTAACTGACAACCCATCCCTGATCTTCAGATAGATGTGATTATGGGTACTGGACTCCATAACTGAAAACCACAGAGATGGATGTGAGGGGGAATTGTGTTCACCACAATGTCATAGAGTCTCATCTGATGTGGTTGGTAAAGCTTGTCTCTCATTTTTGACCCCAATGCCTCCACGACTCTACTGGGAAACTCTGTCAACATGGAGACACCCTCCACATCCACATGGCACAGTTGGGTCAAGGTTATGGCTCTCCTTGGCTCTTGTCCTTAGTATTTCTCGTCTTCCCTTGTGACCTTGGCCATCTGGTCTCCCTTTGTGACCTTGGCTGTCTAGTCCCAATTTCAACAGAGAGCAGGATGATCAGAGTAAGGAGCTAGTGCAGGTCTCCCCTGTCACTGGGCACCTGTGTTTCCCATTAGTTCTCTCCCATAAATAGAAGCACTGATGGGTATCTCTGGGCACAATGAGGCCAGGGCTTATCAACACCCTGGATCACTTTGCAGCAAGTAGAAGACTCACCATCAGACCTGGGAACCTGAACTGCCAGACTAAGACTAGGAAGAATTAGCTTGGGCTCCCCAGGGAGGTAAGCAGTATCCTTAGTGTGGTTTGCCTAGATAAGTGCTGGGTCCAATTGCCAGGCTGTGGAGAAGGAAGAGACATGGAGGCCCTCCATCCCTGCTGGACTATCACCTCCAGGGGCACCTGCTGCAGCTTTGAGCTGTATCTTCCTCAATTTGTTTGCACCCATCACCTGCTCCCTTCCCTCTGTCCAGCTCCCATGAATCCTAAAATCCTCACCCTACTTGTTCTTCTGAGTTTCTCTCTGTCCTGAAAGTGTTTCCCATACGCCTCAGGAACTTGGAAGGCAGCAGAGACAAAGGTCAGCTCTCCATCTGACATGCAGAATCACAAGCTCTAGGATGGAACGCTGGAAAGGCCCAGGGTTTTCTGCATGCCAAAGGGAAATCAAAAAGAGATTACACCCAGCCAGCAAGGGAGGCTTACCTATGCCATCTCCCAGGCTGCATCTGCTACCCAAACCACCTGAACAGAATCCCTGCCATTGCTGGCTTCCAGGGACAAATGTATCCACTCCAGGGAGTGCCAGAGAGCTAATAGGCTTCCTTGGAGGCCACAGGGATGTGAACCCAGGAGAAAATTTTCCTTTTACCTCTTTTCCCAGTCCTTACTGCCTGTCCCAGGATATGTCTTCTTCTGGTATAATTTAGCAAGTGACTCCCCTCTGAGCAAACCCCATTCCCTGCTTTGTCCCTCCCTCACACAACACCAAAACTATCTCAGGACCCCATCATATATCTTTCAAAGCTGGGATATTCTGTTATAAAACACACAATGAATAGGAAACCCACATGACTACTGTAGCTGAATTAACTGAGCCTCACCCATTTCTCTTTCAGTGTAGTTCCTCTAGCCGGAGATGCAATGTCTTTCCTCCAGGCCCGGCTCCTGACTGCTAGTGCACTTGCATACACATGACCGTAAGCGTCAGTTCACAGAGGTGCAAGCACACATATCACCACACACACAAATAGCACAAACAGGAGAATCGGTTACAACCACATCTACACCTATAAATGCACAAATGGCCTAAGTATCAGTTTATACACATGCTCAAACATTTACAGAGCTGGGAGGAGGAGAAGCATTTGTTCACACACACACACACACACACTCACACAAGGCCATACATAGCAGCATCTCTTCGTGTGCTTAGTGCTGTCTCATGCTGGATCAGAAAGCAGAAGTTCCGCCATACTTCTCCCAAAGCATCAACAAGACCTACAGAAACTAGGCCGATCAGCCTAAAACTTCTGGTTCCTGGGCTTCTCAGAGCACAAAGGATGAAACTCAGGTGAACATTTGTTCTATATCCAGGTAATTAACAGGTTTACTCAGGTAGGCGGTTGTCCTAGGAAAAAGAAATTATGTACCACAGGACTAATTACAATCTCCTCTCTGTAACTATTTATAGGCAGAAATAGTGGTTTTTCAGTTTCTATCATTTCCGTGGAAGTTGAAAATCTCACTGGGCCCGCTTTTCTGCCAGGGTCCTCGCATGGAAAGAGCCATACCAAAGCAGTCTCTAAACCCTCATTTACGATCCATGATGTTCTCTCTGTCGTTAAGCTCAATGCTGACTTGCTTATCTGTTACACTGTAATACAGGTCTTCATAAAGTCTTTTTTAACTGTTAAATTTTAATAACTTGGGTTATAGGGAGGATAGAAACAATATCTAAATGGCATTTAAAAGCAAATCTATTAAATTTTAGGGTAACTGTGTTACATGGTTGGGAACATTATCATTTAGATCCTGCAGGGGGAAATGGCCACTGTATGAGAAGGAAAATTGTGTCTTTTGGAAAACACAATCCACGTCTAATATCATCAGTGAGAAGGAAATTCTCTGCTCATTACCAGGAAGATTGTTTTTATCTTACCTATAACTAAAGTTATTAAAGTTTGAGAACTGTAAAACGCTTAATGAGAAATTGCAGAATAAATGATAACAGCTAAGATCTGCACTGGTGTTTGCTGATGATTAACTTCAAATTTCTTTATAAGATAGTACCTTGACTTACATGGTACCCGTTTTGTGAATATGTAAAGCCAGTAAAATATCAACCGTGAAGAGATGATCCTGGATGATAGGGGAGATACCTAGTTGGATTCAAGGGTTGATATTTGACCCACCCTTTCCCCATTTCCCACCCTTCCCCCACTTACTCCAATTTCTTTCCCCACTATATCTTCAGTATAGGAAGACTAGGATATCCTGGCAGATATGGCAGCCACTTGCACATGAGAGAAGCCATGAGAAGCACAAATGACTGGCTACAATCATGTCACCAGCTACAGGGAGTGGACTGCCCCCACTACCCAGCTGATCGCCATTCAGTTGGAGTTCAGGTCTGGTCATCTGCAAACTGAAACCGAAAGGCCAATGTGATTTGCAAGGGTGGATTGGCTCTCTGCTTCTTTAGCAGTGGGGTGGTGGAGTTAACTGAGCCCTCTACATGGGGTCAGGGGTGCATTGTAGCAGGCTTCTTTTTCTTGGGACCATGAATTATGTGGTCTACATACCTGCATGAGATAAAATACATTATGCTAGAATATTCATTGTTCTACTGTAGATCAGTGTCTAAATTCATTTGATAAGTTCAAACCAATGATGTCCAAGAACCACACTTAGAGATCCTAATCTTATTAGTTTAAAGTGAGCCTGGATGTCCATATGTCTTCAAGGCTGCTAAAGCTGAACCAAGGGCTCTGGCTGAGAACCATGAACTTAGAGCATAGTTCTCAATCTTGGCTGCACATGGAGCTAACCTTGAGAGCTTCAGAATTCCCGTTGCCTGAGTTCCAACCCCAATAATTCTGCTATGACTGTTCTAGAGTGTGGTACCATGAGGATCATGAGGGCTCCCTAAGTATGCCAAATGCGCAGTTGAGACTATGAATCCATCTTGCTTTGGAGGATTGTTCCTGAACCAGGCCCAGAAATAGTTGGAGAAGAGAACAGAGGGCCCTTGGGTGTCTCTTTGTAAAGCCCAGGCAGATGTTGTGCATGCAGAGAGGGAACGTCAGCCAGTTGAAAATGGGTACCTGCACTTGAGAGGGTCTCTCAGAGCTCTTTCAAACTCAGTGTGACTCAGAGAGAGGGAGCATGGCTTGCTATGCACCCAGAAAGAGAATAAAAGTGCAGATGGGTCTTATGTATCCCTATTATGTTTCCCAAAGTTCCAGAGCAGAGAAATAGAGCTGATGAGGGTTTTTTTGCATTTCTATGTGGCACAGAAGTTAGCAGGAGCTGAATGGGGACCTGGTGAGGGAGGGAATACCCTGAAAGGTGAGTTGGGATCAGGAGTAAAGAGCCTGGAATGCCAGATGGAGGGACCTGGAAGCTATCCTCTAGCCCATGAGGCATCTTCAAAGGGCTTGGGTCACAAGTGGGGAGTGTGCAGGGAGCTGAGTTTAGAAAAATTAACTTGAAGTGATGTGATTTGAGGAGGAAACAACAGAATGGAGAGAGGCTGTTTAAAAGCGTTCTAACAGTTCAAGAAAAATGTAGTTTCTCATTTTTTCTTCTGAAGACCAAACCATGCATTCAGGATATTTCAGGGTCTATGATCTCTCCCAGGTTTCATTTGCTATGAAGCATACAATTCTGCTCCAAGGCCTCGCATGGTAACATAAGAGTGTGAGTCAGGCTGTTTGCACAGGCCTAAGTGAATGGCGGGTCCTACAGCAATCTGCAGAGTACATGTGTCATCGGGTATTATCATACAACTATTAAAACACAGGGTCAGAGACAAGGAAACCACTCTCTAACTGGTTTTAAGTTCTAACTTAGAGGGTGTGCGCCAGACTGAGCAGATCCAGTTCTCTTGAAGACCCCTCCTACTCCTTGATAAGAGATACCATCTTCCTACTCTTTGGTCCCCTTAATCTTGTTCTTTCCATGTAGAAAGTGGTGTGGGAGAATACCTGTATAAGGTGATGATGCAGAGGTTGGGAAAGGGTCCAGGGAGGCTTGGAATCTCTTGGTTTTTCATCATGCCCCATGTGCCAATGGCTGTGGTCAAGCAGAGTACCAGACCCCTTAGGAGCAGGCCAGTGAGACTCCCCCATATCTTTCCACCAGGCAGAGAATGCATACCTACCATCACCACCTTTTACCTCCCATTACTAAAACCTCTCTATGGTTCCTTTCCTGCTCTGTTACAAGCATACAATTACCCACAGCTCCAAGTCTGAGAGGGGGTGGGGGAGGGAAATGGTTCTATTGCTGAAGATTGACTTGCATCACTTTCCTTTAATTATATAAGAATGTTGTACAAATCATTAGGTAAAAAATTTGATGTGACTCTTCTTTCAATTAAACACGATGATGGAAGCAAAGTCTGTATTAGTGTGCAAATTCCCCAGGAGAGCATCCTCTCTGCAGAGTGGAATGTCTATTAGCTTTCCGCCAAAATAAAGGTCACCAGACAGAAGCCTCCCCCATACAACTCTTACTTCCTTGAACATGCAGTGTAATCAGGCAAGATGTGTCACACTCAGGAAACCAATGGTGCAATTACATTGAATATGCCCAGTGCATCACGATCTGGTCCCCTACTCTCCCAAAGTGCTCAGAATGTCAAATAGCCAGGAGTCTGGCTCAGGTAAGGGAAGAATGGGTATCTGATTGTATAGGTTCCTTCTCATGGAGTTTATCCTTCCTCGTATCCTGACTTAAGGAAGAGACAGCAGAATTACTTTACCTGAACCGTCCCAAGTATCAAAATCTTCCTATGGGTGGTCTAATCTGCAAAGAACATGCAAAGTATAAATTTCAAACCACAAACCCAGGTGTGCAGGAGTGCAACTTTCATTTTTAACAAAAACATAGTATCTAACTTGAGACTTCATTATTTTGTGCCACAGATTAATTTCAAATCATCTGAGGTTCTTGCTCGGGATTGGTCTAAATTCCAGGAAGTTAAGCACAGCTAAGTGTCTAAGGGAGAGAAAGAAGGGTCAAGTCCTTGGTCCTCAGTTAATGTTGGCCTTTCTACAAAGTGCATCATCCTTACTGGTCCTTGGTTAGCCATCTACACAGGTCACAGCTTATAGCATCTAGCTCATCCGAACAGGAAATAGAATCTGGGGCATATTGAGAGCCAGATCTCCCAAAGAGAAAGAAAAAAAAACCATGAGATCATGAGGATGAAGCATATTTTAACTTAACCAGCCTAGCATCTTTTGTCCCTACTTCTAGTAATACCATATTTTTCCCTTCTGGGGAAACTAAAAGAAAATTACATAACCTCTCAGTCCAGATGATTTGGCTGGCACTAACCCCATATCCCTGCTCTAAAAGGTGAGACATGACTTAGCTTACCAACTCATTTCATCAAGCCAGTCAAATTTATTTGTTCACAGATTAAACCCTCCCAGGATTGTTCACAAAGGATCTGCTCCTAGGAGTTCAGCAAGAATGACTAGGAAAAAAAAAAAAACAAAAAACCACTATTTTCTGGGAAGATTACTAAATTTGAAGGTGGAGGCTGGGAATTACTGGCAGTGATCCACCACTATCTGGAGGGAACTTGCCTGAGGAAGAAGGCAATATGGAAAATCACAGAGCTGAGAGATGGAAAGAGATGGGGTTCTGATGGTATTACCAAGCTCCTGTCCAGCTATGCCCAAAGCCATCTGCACCCCTTCATTTTCCAGTTACATGAATTGGTAATTTCCTTTTCCCGTTCCAGCTAGTCTGAGTTGGGCTTCTGTCACATGAACCAGAAAAATCTGAGTAGAACACTATGAATCTAAGAGTGAAAATCTTTCCAGAACAAGAAACTTAGGAGCAGGATATGCCCAGATGTGATGGGGCCTGATGCTTGCAAACTTTTAAGAAAACGACTTCAACATTACAAAAACAGCAATAAGCATAGAATGTTGAAAGAGACTCATGCAAACGGGGACCCTGAAACTTAAGTTTTTTTTTAACTTCATGGTAATTGGGAAGCCCCCAAACTGGTTTCTATTCCCCCAAAAAGCCTTTCATAAAAATTGTTTGCTCTCTTAAATCTCAGTTCTATCATTGAAAATAAGAGCTTGATTTCAGATAAATCTCACCCAGTGCAAAAATTCCACACATCTACAATCCTTATTCAAGAAATGACATTGCTTTAAATTAGACTTTTTGATATTTACTTGGATGCAAATCTCTTTGTCTGCTCAGGACCTGCCTAAGAATTTTGATGACTCAGGCCCTCTACATCATTTTTCCATGCCTCTCTCTTGCAGGCCACGCCACTACCCCATCAACACTAGCTAGGAAGGGGATGGAGAACTCTGGGCCACCATGCATTTCCGCCATCTTGATAGGTGCAGGACTTAGGAGGAAAGAGAGGCCAATATTGAGAGAATAATATTAAGCTACTGTATTCTCTTATGAAATGTTTCTTCCCCAGCTGTCTTGGCAGAGAAGCTTTCTTAAAGAATGTTTTCATACAAAATTTCTAAAATGCTGAAAATACAATAAGATTAACGGCCCCTGGAGGCTATGGCTTAAATATTTTATCTTCTTAGATATCAGTTACACTGCACTTTCCTCCAAGGATCTAAAGTCTTTTAAATATAGCATCTAATTAATCCTCCTGTCATCTGTGGATGGAGCAGCATCATTACCCTGATTTCACAGGTGAGGACACAGAAGCTACAGAAGGGTGTCCATGGAAAGAAGCAGCCCAATTCCAATCAGTGGAGACCCCAGCCATGCCCCTGGTGGTCAACCCAACAGGAGCATACTGGGGGGAAATCCATTTGAGAGAAATCATGTTTGCCAGCCACACCACAGATCATTCACATTGCAAGCGACAGTCTCCAAAATGATACCGTGGGAGGGCTGGCAACATCTCTACCCTACATATACAGACAAGGCATTGACTCAGAAAACAGTGACTCACCTCACCAAGGGTTGACAGATTCAGGATCCAGATGGCCACATATCTAACAGATCACCTGGTCTGTGCATCTTCGCGAACAGAGATGTTCCTTTGAAAACAACCACTTTATTAGTTCAGTTTCTGGAATAAAATGGTGTTCTCTTTCAAATAACTAGATAACAATGTGGATCACCATTAACTTTCTTTTCTTTTCTTTTATTGCACACCTAGCTTATGGGCTAGACTTTGGACAAACATGATCTCTGACTCCCAAGTTGAAATGCACTGTCATGATTCTCACTTCATAGAGGCAGAAAATGAGCCTAAACAAACTTATTGAATCAGCTCCAACTAGAGAAGTTGGGAATTGGGGGCAAGGGTTCCTTCCATAATCTCTTTTCAGCTGCTCTTATGTTTCATTTTTCAAACTACTTGGATTAGCTCCTGCACTCAGCAATGTGGCCTCTCACTGTCAGTGACTTCTGCTGGGTAATTACAAGAAATCAACGTGCAAGAAGAGACACTTGCACTGGTATAGGTTATAACTGCTCCATTGCATGTATCCCCATCGCCCCTGCCTGTGGAAGAATGGGCGTCAGGTCTGAAGAAGGAGGAATTTAAACTCTGAAATTACCCAAAGGCTGTCTCAAAGAAAGGTGGTTCCTCCATTGGCAAAACCCAAAATTGCTCATCCCAGTACTTCTGTTCCTGCCTCCATTCCAAATCCAATGCCACAGGGAACACCCAAACTTCATATCCAAAGATGATCACTTTTGGCACAGGTAGCATAGTGCTTCTGGGGAGGTGCCGCGTCCCCTGCCTGCAGGAAGACACGACACACCAGGTTCTTCTTGCAGCACTTTAATGGGTCTCTAAACACTTCTTAGGATACAGGAAAAAGGCCCCGAAGCAGGAAATGCTCCAACTTATATACACTCACACAACCAATCACTCCAGGCTACGTATTGCTCAGCCATAGGGTCCTCATAGGAACTCTTGCCTGGTAACAATGGGCGCATGC
>PVHX01003747.1:12500-115040 GCA_004024805.1 Geosciurus inauris | reverse complement strand
TGGTGCCGCCAATTCACCGGGCGCCATCTTGGAGTGGCGGCCACCGCTTCCCACAGGGAGGGAACGGAGTTAGGAGAGGAAGAGGGAGAAAGGGAAGTGGGGGAGAAGAGAAAAGATAGATGATACAGATGGATAGAGATGATAGTAGATAGATATATAGATAGTTAAATGTAGACATGAATGGTAGATAAACAAATATAGATAGACAATAGATAGGTAGGTGAAAAAGAGAGAGAACGTGGATGAGAATATATCACCAGCAGAACAGAAACAACATAGAAATAAACAGATACTGCAGACCATGGAAGAAGAAAGAGAGAGAGAGAGCGAGAGAGAGAGAGAGAGAGAGAGGTGGAAAGAGGAGGAGGAGAAGAAGAAATAGGCAAAGAACAAACCAGAAGGGAAACACCAGCACGGAGACAAGTGCCTCTGACCCATGTTGTAAAATGACAAGGATCGAGTGAGCAGTTTTTAATACAGATAATATTGTCCGTGTAGTCTATAAATATAAAATTAAATGCTGACCTCTCTGGTCCATGTCAAAAGTCCAAGCCAGTGTCAGCACATATTGTTTTTATTTGTTTCAAGAGAAAATAGATCAACAACATTAACCTCCCAATGAACAGAGAATTGAATGAATTAAAAAGCAGAGCCATAAATCGCGCCGGTTTTATTGGCACTGTGATAAACATGCCCGAGGCTTCGCAGGGAGTGGGGTCTGGGAGATTCTCAATACCCCGCAGCAGCCTCTTCACCACCAAGAAAGGAAAAGAGATATTAAGACTCGGGAGCTGTTCTCCCACTTCCACTGCCTCTATCCATCACCATATGACACAGGATCCGGCACACACTTCAGGAAATATTGAGAAGGAGGAGAACCTAGAAACAAGGCAATTTGGAGATGCCCCGGAGGAGCCAGGGGCCCCAGAGCCCATTTGCCAGCTGCATCAGACAAAAGGTGCTGTCAGGACAGGATGGAAGCAGGGCTTCAGTGTCCAGTGCACAAAGTCAGGGCTGTGCAGATAGAGCATCCTGGAAGCTCCTGGCCGGTCCCCTATCCTCTGCCTGCTCTCCAGTCTCCAGCACTCCTTGGACTAGTTATGCGCGGGAAGAGCTGCTTGCCAATGAGAAAAAGGCATTTTATTTTCAGCTCAGGATTTCACACCTTGATTTGGGCAGTTGCTTAAATAGAGCATGGTTCTCTTCACAAAGCCAGTTTCATGTGAACCTTTTAGCACTGACTTCATGTTGAATCTGAACAATTCTTAATTATGGTGAAAGAGGTGATCTTAAGCATTTACAGAGAAGAGACAGTGTGGCCCCAGGAAGCCAGAGAGAATTCCCAGTGTCTTAGAGTCTTCTGTCTATAACTCCATTTAAACATTCACTACCTTTCTATCACATGGCTGTAATTCTGGAAGTAGAGAGGAGGGCAGAGTACACATAGAATAAATTTTTTAAATCTCTATGATTGTTTTCAATAATCCCTTTGCTACCACCAGCAGTGGGGGAAAAAAGAGAGAGAGAGAGAGGAGAATCCAGTGGTTTGGAGAGAAGAATCTTATATGAAACAAATGCATAAAAGGCAACATAAATCAAACTGAAAATAACTTTCATTTACAAACAAAAGAAATGGTATATATTTATAAACCAATGGTAAACAAATTGACTAGATCATTAAAACTCAAAAATAATTACCCATTGGAACAAATTTACAAAGCAATATTCTTCAGCTACTAAAATATTTTCAGAATAGTCATTATTTCACAAAGCTATTATTTGCTATATAATCTCTACTGATTTAGTTACAGATATTTTAGGTCTGTCTCCAACTGTAACCAAAGTTGGTCAGGGTGGCCACAGAGGTAGTTGGGCTCAAAGATGATTTCCTAACCAGTTAAGGTTACATGAATTTAATTGGATCCTTTTAACATTATGTGTAGGTATGTGCTTTGGCACCCACATATTCAGTCTCTCAACTTAGGGTTTTGTTCTTTTTAGAAGTAAGGTGTGTGGCTCAGTGGTAGAGCACTTCTCTAGCATGCATGAGGCCCTGGGTTCCACCCTCAGCATCGCAAAAATAATTTGAAGAAATAATAATAGTTGTAGCAAGCATGCACAGTATACCATGTGTTCTGATAGCTTCACTCAGGTAAACACATTTCATTCTCACAGCATCCTTGCCACATGAAGTATCAGTAATATATGCACAAAACTGAGCTACACAGAGCTCAGTAGTTTGTTCAAGGTTACACCATTAGTGGTAGAGGGAGGACTCCAGTCCCAATAGTCTGGCCAGAGTCTCTGTTTTCAGTCACTATATTGTACACTTCTTTCTTTCCTAGGTCCTGGCTGGTGGCTCCCTGAGTCTCAAATAATGTCTTCAAGGCCACATTTGTCATTCACCATTTACATTAAGTGTGTCCTGTCCTGCCCAAGCTTACAGTGTGTGGCTTATAAGATGAATAACTGGACCTTCAGTGACACTGGCCCCCATCTGGTTACTCGGGATTCCTGTCCTCTGAGATCTCCTAGAATGTCTCTATATGTCCCTGGTGGGCTCTCCTGGGAGCTCCACAAATGTGTCACTTGGTGAAATTCAGCCCAGTGCACTTGTCCACCAGATGTGACCACTTTGAGACTGCCTTGCACCTCCATGTTCTCACAAGCTGGCACAGGGAGAAGGCCACTCTCCAGCTCTGTAGCACTCTTGCTCAGTTTCATCCCGATGTAGGGACTGTGCTATCTGTGCTCCTGCATTCCTCGCTGTTCTCCATGGAAACAGCTCCTTGAACTTCAGTCTGCAGTCTTCCTGCCACAGGACATGGAGTGGAAGGGAATTCCTTTCTTTCCTACAGAAAACTCTTCTTCCAGTCTCCAATCACCATCTTCAGTCCAAACAAAAAAACATGCATGCTCCTATGAGTCTGTCAGTCAGTTTGTCAGACTTGCTCAAATCCCTTTGGATTTCAGTTTGCAAGAAAGATAATAACTGCTTTTGAACCACAGAGCAGGTTTGCACAAGTCAACACAACTTCTATTTGAATATCATCACAAACAGAAGCAATTTTTAACAATTGATCTGATGATTTGGATGATTTCTCTCTTTCCACCCATCTGGTTGGCTGAGACATGTTGGAAAGCCTGGCTTTGGTCAACAGACCAAAGCAGCATGGCCTGAGGCTGTACAGACCAGCCCCCATCAGTTACTGTGAGACCTAGGAAAAGATACTCAGCTTCCCAGGCTGTTTCTTCCTCTAAATATGGGAATTCCTAATGTGCCAATCACATAGGGTTTATAAATGCCTATGTAAAGCACCTGGAATGATATATAGCACCTGAGGCATAGTGGATACTCAATAAAAGTGAACTCTTGAATGCAGCTGACTTTCCTTGTAATGCAAAAGGAGACATGACCTTGACCACAGTCACAAAAATTCTGATGGCTGGTAGCTCTTAGTGCCCCATGCACCTTTGGCAGATAGATGTTCTGCATTTGGAGAAACATCTCTGAGAGCCGGCTGTGGTACAAGTGATATAAAATGTAGTACCTTTGGAACTAACCCCTTGAGAATTCAGTTCTACCTCTACTAAGGTCCAGTGACTGCATTGCCTCCTGAGGACATAACTAGCTAACTGGCAAGAGTCTATAGGGTGCAGCAGCCTTCCCAAGTCTGAGTATAGATGGGACAATCCAAGCTCAAAGCTCATCTCACCTTAGGGGGCCCAACTCCATCTCCCCACTTGGAAGGAGGCTGTTCAATGAGTTTTTAGAAATGTCCAAAATGAAAAAAGTAGACTGAAGAGCTGCAAATCAGATAAGAACAAGCAATATTGTACCCCAAGCAATATTCATCTCATCCCAGCTAATAGATCCAGAAATAATTTCTGTTAATTTCTCTGCCTCTTGGAAAAAGACATTTGAAATTCAGGTAAGGCATTGCCAAGCTAAATGCCAAGATCTTAGTCTCAGGCCATCAAGATCCAGATTTGTTTGTCAGAGAAATAGTGGGTCATTTTCTTTGGGGAAAAATGCTGAAAAGAGGCTATATGGGAATGAACCTATTTCAATTTCCAGGTATTCGATGCCTCTTCATTTGTTTGTAAAGAAGACTCCCTGTTTAGAAAGCAGAGGTCTTGCCTATGACCATACAGATGGATTGGTAAGTCGACAATGATGAGGTTAATTAATTCAGGTGGTGTAGACATTCCAACTGGGTAGTTCAAGATGAAAAGATGGAGCTTGGCACGTGTAAGAAATAAAAGGATTAATATCCTTTATCACTCTGTTTTATATAGAACTTTTATTAACATGTGCTAGAGAAGGAGGGGGCAGAAGATAAAACATCCACATGTCAGCCGTTTTCTAAGGGAGACTGGCAGGGGGCCGGCCCATAGATCTACAGAGAATGATGTTGAGTTATTACCCACCATTAAGAGGGAGTGTTCATTTCTCATTTGTCTGGGATAGAAAAGCTTCTTCCACAATATTGAGAGCTAATAGCTCCACAAAGAGTAGAGTTTTGGTTCCTAAATTACCAGGATTGGCTATGTACCAAGTCTAAGCTCACCCAGCTTTCCATTTCTAACTTCCCACTTGAGCAGGAGAGATATCAACTCCAGATCAGACATCCCAGGGGACCAAAGAGAAAGCAGCTCAATATCCCAGTGGCTAATAAATATGGAGCCCTCAAATAGATCTATGCTGCTGGATTCTCAGCTTTCCTTCAGAGGCTTGAAATAAAGTGAATTCACTATAATATTTTCCTCCCTGTTTACAAAGTGTTTGTAGTCTCTTTCCAACCCAACAAAAGAATGCTCGTGAACAAAAGTCATGGGGTTCATTTTGAAACCACCGTCTTGCCTCCTGCTCTGAGGGGATGAAGGTGGGTGCATGTGTATGTCTTTTTCCTGGCCTTGTGGGCAACTGACACCCCCCACCAGGGACACAAGGTTCTGAAGTCAGGCGGGAGGTGACCAGTTCAGGTATTGATCAAGTCTTACTCATAAAACCTTTCACCTCCCTCAGAGCATGAGTGCCATAGCCAAAGTCTGATGTTCACATGTGGAAATAAACTATGACTTTAAAAACTCTGCATGCATGACAACATGGGCTATGATCTCATTTGATCTCCATACCAAGCGGAGAGTAGCTAGAGAGAGAGAATACACTAGGGATGCTGGAGCAACACAGCTTTCTGGGGATAGGAGGCTCTGTCACCATGGTCCAAGGCCAATGCAAGAGGGAAGCTTGGCCATGATGTACATAAACTACTAAGCACATCTCATGTCCAAGTACTGGCTATAACCTCTGCATGTATCTCTTAATCTGACTTCCTCATTATGTAGATGAGGACAGGCCCAAGACCTATAAGCAATGGCTCAATGGCAGGGACCTAAGCTGGAGCGGAACACTGTATACCCATAAAGTACCTCCCAGTATATCTCTACAATTCCTCTGTACTGCTGAAAAGCTAGCAGGAGGGATCATTCCTGTTTCTGATGTCCAAGTAGAGACTCAGAAGTTATGTCACCTCTTTAAGGCATCTCCAAAACTTTCATAGTTATTTATTTATTTACTTACTTACTTATTTTTGTGCCAGGGATTGAACCCAAGGGTGCTTAACCACTGAGTCACATCCCCAGCCCTTTTTAAGTTTTTTTTTTTTTTTTTTTTTTTTGAGATAGGGTCTTGCTAAGTCACTTAGGTTCTTGCTAAGTTGCTACTCCTGCCTCAGCCTCTGAAACTGCTGGGATTACAGGCATGTGCCCCTGCCTAGCTTTCATAGTTTTTTGTTTTTTTTGTTTTTTAGATTTCACATATAGCCAAAAAGCTAAGAATTAGCAAGATAATGTTTATAAATTATGGTATATTTTCAAATACTTACTTTTTACAAATTAACCTGTTTAACACAAAAATCACAATGCAATATTATTATGATAATTATAGGTTATATGAAAGCATTAATCCATAGTGCATGATAGGTAGTATGGGCTAGTGATGGGTGACCTGCTTAAAATCAGTATGACAATGCTGTCACCATTGTTTGTAACTATGTATAGGCACTGGGAAAGTTGAACAAGACCCCCTCTGTACCAGGCTCTAATTCAGAGCAGCTCCAGTCTGCCTACCCTGACTCCTAGACCTGTGGGTTTACTGGCCATTTGGAGGCCACATTGTGATCAAATGTCCAGGTGAACAATTGTATGCCTGGCAGTGCCCATGAGGAGGGAATGCACCTCTCTCCATAGGCGCATAGCTCTCCTGCAGAGCTAAAACAGCTGCTGACCTCATTCCAGAGATGCAAGAGTTGCTTGTAGAAGATATGACAAATAGTTCACAAGGCATTCTGGGATGTAGTGAGATTTCCATTACTCCGTGTGCGGGGGAGCACTCTTGGAGGAAGGATGGGCTCCAAACTGGTTCGTTGCCCTTCATGTTCTGGCAGACGACCTGCAGGACAGTGGTGTGCAGATGGTTCATGAAGATCTTGGCAGGAGACCCTCCAGAAGCCTCCAAGGACATGAGCAAGAGGCAGTCTGAGAATTCTTGCCCAGCAAGCTCTATGAAAGGCATCTTGGAGATTTACTGTACAGAGGGGGATAAGGTGGGACAACATGGTTTTCTGGCCTCTTCAGAACTCATTTTCACCTTTCTTGGTCACTCAGCATGCATGATGCTTCCACAATTATCTCTCCCTCCTTTTCTGGGTCCTCTTGGTTTGGACTGCCTCCACTTCTGATGTCAATGCAGAGGGGCTGCCCCCACTTTAGGTTGGAGGAGATTCATTAAGAGCATTAATGTGCACCCCAAGTCACAGAGATAGGGAGCATTCCCATCTCTAGGAGCTTTTGTTTTCATGACCTGTTCTCAGCCAATAGCTTCGGAAGATGAAGACATATCAGTGCACACTAGAAAACACTTGATAGCCACCGAGTATTTAAGTCATGTACTTTGTGGTTAGGTCCTATCCCAATTTCCCCTTTTAGTGCCTACGTAACCTTGAGCAGAACAAATTGTTTAGCCTCTTTTGATTGTAGTGTACTCCTTTGCAAAATGATAACGTTTACCTTCTTCGTTCTGTAATTTAAATATTTGTAAAGAGCTCAGCACAGAGTCTTGTGCGTAGTAGCACACAGTTAATGGCCAGTGTGTCATCTGGGTTGGAATCGACATCAGGTAGCCTTTACATTCATGAGCATTTGGATCCTGTGGCAATACCTGCCAATCCTGAATAGAAGCAGGCCTGCCTAAACCTTACTCAACATGCTTACCAAGTTTGGGCTACATTCTCCTTCTCTGTATGGTACTTAGATGCATGTTTTTCCTCTGAGAATCTTGGACTTTCTTATCAGTGGGGAAGACTAGGGTTTAAGCCAGCACCTGGAGACCAGGGTAGGCCATGAAGGCAATGAAGACATCCTGATGGAGTAGAAGGAATGCTAGAGCAGCAATCTGAGATCTTGGTCAATTACCTGCCTCTGCCTCCAATTCCCTGGATGACCCTGATCGTGCCGTTTCTCATTCCTTCTCAGCCTCTCCTTTCCTATGATGAAGATTCTGGGGTTGTTACATAGACTAAATAAATTCTTGCCAAAGTTAGGTCAGAGTGGATGCAGGTCTAGACCTTGGCTGTCATGTGTTGAGACTCACCACTGTCATAGCTTGCTTCCAAGCATAACTTCTGAGTGATTTATCCTGAGCCCTAGAGTTAATCCGGGAGTTTGCTAAAATGTGGAAATGAGGTGAAATGGGGAAGTAATCCACATCAGTGTTTTTATGAACTTAATGTTTGTGCCCTCCAAATTCTTATGTTGATGCCTGTAAAAATGGGAACAAGACAAGGATGCCCTCTTCCACCAAAATAGACATGTAGACCAATGAACATAGTCCTTGAAACTCTAGCCAGAGCAATTAGACAGATGAAAGAAATTAAAGGGATACAAATAGGGAAAGATGAACTTAAACTATCATTATTTGCTGACAACATGATTCTTTACTTAGAAGATCCAAAAAATTCCACCAGAAAACTTATACAATTAATAAATGAATTCAGCAAAGTAGCAGGATATAAAATCAATACCCATAAATCAATTGCATTTTTATACATCTCTGAAAGAGAAATTAGGAAAACTACTCCATTCACAACTCAAAAAAATAATAAAATACTTGGGAATCAATTTAACAAAACAGGTGAAAAACCTCTACAATGAAAACTACAGAACACTAAAGAAAGAAATTGAAGAAGACCTTAGAAAATGAAAAGGTCTCCCATACTCTTGGATAGGCTGAATCAATATTGTCAAAATGGCCATACTACCCAAAGCGCTATACAGATTCAATGTGATTCCAATTAAAATCCCAACATCATTCCTTATAGAAATAGAAAAGGCAATCATGAAATTCATTTGGAAGAATGAGAGACCCAGAATAGCCAAAGCAATCCTTAGCAAGAAGAGTGAAGGAGGAGGCATCACAATACCAGAACTTAATCTATACTATAAAGCTATAATAACAGAAACGGCATGGTATTGGCACCAAAACAGACATGTAGACCACATAAATACAGTTATCTCATACCAGACAAAGGTACCAAAAACATACATTGAAGAGAAAATAGCTTCTTCAACAAATGGTGCTGGGAAATCTGGAAATCCATATGCAGCAAAATGAAACTAAACCCCTATCTCTCACCATGCACAAAACTCAACTCAAAGTGGATCAAGGACCTAGGAATGAGACCACAGACCCTGTACCTAACTGAGGAAAAAGTAGGCCCAAATCTTCATCATGTCTGATTAGGCCCTGACTTCCTTAACAAGACCCCTAAAGCATAAGAAATAAAATTGAGAATCAGTAAATGGGATGGATTCAAACTAAAAAGCTTCTTCTCAGCAAAAGAAACAATCAATAAAGTGAACAGAAAGCTTACATTCTGGGAGCAAATTTTTGCCACATGCACATCAGATAGAGCACTGATCTCCAGCATATATAAAGAACTCAAAAACTTAACACCAAAAAACAAACATCCCAATCAATAAATGGGCTAAGGAGCTGAACAGGCACTTCTCTGAAGAAGATATATAATTGATCAACAAATATGTGAAAAAATGTTCAACATCTCTAGCCATTAGAGAAATGCAAATCAAAACTAAGATTTCATCTCATGCCACTCAGAATGGCAGTTATCAAGAATGCAAACAACAGTAAGTGTTGATGAGGATGTGGGGGAACAGGCACACTCGTACATGGCTGGTGAGACTAGAAATTGGTATAACCAATCTGGAAAGCAGTATGGAGATTCCTTAGAAAACTTGGAATGGAGCCACCATTTGACCCAGCTATCTCACTCCTCAGTGTATACCCAAAGGACATAAAAACAGCATACTACAGTGACACAGCTGCTTCAATGTTTATAGCAGCTCAGTTCACAATAGTTAGACTGTGGAACCAGATGCCCTTCAATAGATGAATGGATAAAAAAAATGTGGTATATATACACAATGGAATATTACCCAGCATTAAAAGAGAATAAAATTATGGCATTTGCAAGTAAATGGATGGAATTGGACAACATCATGTTAAGCAAAGTAAGCCAATCCTAAAAAACCAAAGCCAAATGTTCTCTCTGATAAGTGGATGCTAATCCATAACAGGGGAGGGGACATGGGAAGAATGGAGAAACTTTGGTCAAAGGGGAGGGAAGTGAGTGGATGTAACATGGGTGCAGGAAAGATGGTGGAATGAGATGGATAACAATGCCTAGGTACATGTATAACTGCATGGTATAACTCTATATTGTGTACTAGAGAAATGAAAAGTTGTGCTTCATTTGTGTACAATGAATCAAAATGCATTCTGCTGTCATGTATAACTAATTAGAATAAATAAATTTAAAAAAATTCTTATGTTGAAATTCTACCCTCAAAAGTGATGGTTTTGGAGGTGGGGACTTTAGGAATCAATTAGGGTTAGATTAGGTCATGATTTGGGGTCCCCCTGATGAGATTATAACCCTTATAAAAAGAGTAGGAGACAAAGAATCTCTCTTTGTACTCTCCTCCATGTGAGGGTGCAAGAAGAAGGGCATCTATGAACCAGAAAGTGGATGGTCACCATACACAAGATTGGCCCAGTTCCTTGGACTTGGACTGCTTAGCTTCCACAATGGTAAGGTTAACTTCTATAATGGTAAGCTTCCATAATATTGCTTAAATCCCCCAGTCTATGACAATATGTGATAGCAGTCTGTTGTGGTTTGGATGTGAGGTGTCCCCCAAAGCTCACGTGTGAGAGTGCAAGAAAGTGCAGAGGAGAAATGGTTGAGTTGTAAGAGTCTTAACCCAGTTAGTGATTTAATCCTCTGATAAGGATAAACTGAGTGGTAACTGAAGTGGTAGTGTATGGCTGGAGGAGGTAGGAATTGGGGCATGGCTTTGGATACATATTTGCATCTGGCCAGTGGACTCTCTGTTTCCTGATCATCATGTAAGCTGCTTCCCTCTGCCACACTCTTCCTCCACGATGTTCTGCCTCACCTCAAGCCCTGAGGAAAGGAGCTGGCCTTCTATGGACTGAGACTGATGAAACCATGAGCCCTCAAATAAACTTTTCCTCCTCTACAATTGTTCTTGTTGGGTCTTTAAGTCACAGCAGCAAAAAAGCTGACTAAAACACAGCCTGAACAGACTTAGACAGGTACACATGACGAAACTCTCCAGAGTAACATGAGGCTGCTTACATCTGAGCAGCTCACAGGCCTGAAACAGAATGGGGGAGGAGGAGGAGGACACCACCTTTGCCTACCTTAGCCTTTCCTTTGAGTTCCACAGAAGGGACACTTATTGTTAATAATATCAGGCCCACATATAAAGATGCATGCACATGTTTACTTGTATGTGTACAAATATTCACATATGCTTTCATACAAATACACAAAAGACCTATCTTCAAGTGTGCAAAGACACACACATACATTCTCACAGACTCCTAGAAGACCTACTATGAGAAAATAATAACCTTGGGTGCTCTCAGTCATGCCCTGAGTCTCTCTCCTACCAGACACTGAGCATCTGACAGAAGTCTGTCTTCTACAAACATCATCAATGTAACATGGGTGCAGGAAAGATGGTGTTCTGACTGTTCAGACTGTTCTGAAATAGTGTGTATATATCAGTTAGTTCTTGCTGTAAAACCAACTTCCCCCAAACATAGAGGTTTAAATAAGAACCATTTGCCTAACTCACTGTCTGTGAGCTGATAGTTTGTGCTGGGCTCAGCTGAGCCATTCTTCTGCACTTGGTTAGGCTCCCTCATGTCCGTAGTCATCAGAGGGTCATCAGAACGGGGGTTGGTTTAAGACAACCTCAGCTGTGCTGGCATGTCTCACTGGCATAGTTCCTTGTCCTCTAGCAAGCTGGTCTGAGCTTACTGATATGGGATTTATAAGGTTCTAAGAGAAGCAATCAAGGGCCCACACTCAGAAATGCTCATTGTCTCCTTTGCTGCATTTCATTGTCCAGAACAAGATGCTAAGATACGAAAGAGATGCCCTTCTTGATGGAAAGAATGGCAAAGTCACATTGGAAAGAAAGAGAGAGAGAGAAGGAGAGAAAGAGGGGGCAATACTTAGGGCCATTTTTGCAAATATTACAAATATAGAGTGAAGGGCCCTGGGAAGACCCCACTTAGAGAACTGCTGAGTTCCAGCTGGTCGAGGCAGGCCCTAGCCTTCCTGTGGCTCTACCCAAATATGTTCCACCTCTTTGTTTCTGCAGTAACCCCACTGTTTTCCCAAAACATGAGAAAACCATTTTGCTCTGTTACGTTTTTCACTGACAGTTGAGAATACGTTTTTACCCATTTATGGGTGCAAATTAATGAGATGACAACAGACTGAAACCAATGACAACTGCTAATCTGTAAGCAAAAACAAGGGATGAGGAGCCGAGAGCAGTACAGCTGTTTTATTTTAATTGAGGAATGATTTTATGTTAGAAACACTCAATATTCACAGCAAATTAAAAATAATGAAGTGAATTGATACCAATGATATTTTTTTTTTTGCTTACTATCCCTTTGTAAATCTATTTCTTCACACAAATTGACAGGTCTAATTGATACATACGCTATTATTCCTCATTAGTAGGCTGAATAAAATAATTCTTGATTAAATTTATTGCAATTTACCAATCCAGCATAATGTTTGCAAGCTATAAAAGTCAATCAACAGGAAACCAGGGGGAAGCCAATGACATTATTACACTTTATATAACACATAAGTGGCCTCCGTGCCCTGGCAAAGGGAGAGCCATCAGAAGACCCCCAAGTGGGCAACAACCAGGAAGAAGGGGCTCTGACCCCATACTGGTCACAGACATCCAAATGGGTCCGAGGCCACCTCGCCCTGTGCAGCTAGCTTGGGCTCAAGCCATCCCTGCTCTTCTTACCCATGCCCATCCTCAGTCAGGCTTTCAGTCCTTAATGACTTTAACCTTCAGTGACCTCCAGGGGCCTAGAGGCTGGCAATGAAATCTGTCACCAATATCCAGTCCCCCAGCTGGAGATAATAAGGGGGGCTGCCTACAGAGAAGAGAAATAGCCACAAGATGGTCCTCTGGAGGGCTTCAGGTCACCTATCCTAAAGCATCCACATCAGAGGGAACCCGGAGTCCCACTGTCTTCCCAGGAAACAAGATATCTGTCTGCTTCCCAAGTGTCTCAGATATCACGCCCTGGCAGCATGATTGCTATATCCAGTTCTACAGATATGTTCTAGTTGGCCTACCAGGGTAAAAAAAAAAAAGGCATATGAATTATTAATAACCTTTAAAAACATAGAAACTGCATATAGAGCTCTGGTTTCCAGGCTCCTTGTGGAGAATCGGAATACCTGGCTCCATTGGACCCCTTAATATGTGGATCTGAGCCAAGTCTGCATCTTTTGGGTGGGTGAGTGGGTGTTTTCTACTCCCTATTGTCTAGTAATCTTTCCCCTTCATTGTTTTCTGTCACATGCCTGCCCCTGAAGGTATCTATGTCTGTGACTCTTAGAGAAGATGGTCTTTGAATCTTCAAGAGCTTTCATCTTTTGCAGGTCCTGAGCTGTCTCCAAGTAACTATATTCGAGGATTCTTGGCTGGTGACACAGCAAACCCACAGCCATCCTGGATGACACCAGAAATGCTCATGCAGTCCCACTGGCTTCTCTTCTGTGCTGGAGGCTCTCGCCCTTCCAGAGGCTCCTCCACCCTCTGTCAAACACACCCTTTGTGTGTTCCATTCCCCAGGGCCCTGCTCACCAGGCTGTGAGCTATGAGTATCTGCAAGTTCATAATGCAGAAGGGCCATCTGGACTGCTGGTTCCCCAACATGTCCACTAAGACCAGTGCCCTGACAAGAATAGATACAAGGATAGTTATTTTGCACCTTCATTGAACCCTTTTCAACTAGACCAGCAGTGTCCAGAGGTGTTCAGTAAGTGGTTTTGGTCTTGGATTCTACAACTATCTTCTCAGCCATCCCTGTTAGTTCTTTATCTCTCTCAGTAAAAACATCTTTTCTCAGATTTCCACGTCCTTTGGGGACTATGTATGCGTCTCTCTAGGACTCTCTGGAGCAACGGCTATTCTGGAAATTGGTACTGAAATTGGTCAAAGAAGCTTGTCCAAACGTGTGCCTCTGGCTTGTTATACACAAGGGCACTTGTTCCTGAGTTCTTCCTCATTATAGCTGCCAATCAGTATGAAGCAAACCAGGCACTGCCTACCTATCTTATTTATCCTTAGTGCTACCTTTGAGAAGAGTTTCGTTATCACCACCCCCTTGTGGGGAAGAAATGCCTAAGTGCAATTTATGAATAATGCCTTTCAAACCGATGCCATCTTGCCCCAGTGTTCCTGGAGGAGAAAAATGAAAATCCATCAGCAAACATTTATTGATCACTCAATAGAAAGTAATACCCTAGGCACACTGACAGATACAAAATTTATATAACACATTATACCTGTCCTTCAGGAACTTACATTCTATTTAGAGAGATAAGTGTTAATATTGATGCTATTGTTTGAACATGATTTGTCCAAACCAAAACTCATGTTGAAATTTAATTGCCAATATAGGGGTTTCGACAGGAGGTAGGGCCTTTGAAAGGTCTTGGGACATGGAGGTAGAGCCCTAGTCAATGGATGAATGATGTCTTCTGGGAGTAAATATGTGTTTGCTCTCTCAGGAAAAGACCAGTTACCATAAAAGTGGTTGATATAAATCAAGTGCATCCTGTGCATTTGTCCCTTTGCGTGTGCCTGCTTTTGCCTCCAACTTTTCCACCATGAGCTGGTGCATGAGACCCTCACCAGAAGCCAAGCAGATGTCAACTCCATGTTCTTGAAACTCCAAACTGTGAACCAAAATAAACCTCTTTACCTTATAAATTACCCAGTCTTGTGTATTCAATTATAGCAACAGAAAACAGACTGAGACAACTGGCAGTGAATAAAGTACAAAATGGTTTAATATGATGATAAAGGAGATCAGAGAAGGGGAAGGTTGGAGAAGGTTGGAATAATGAAAGAAGGTCCCTGAAAGAGCTGAGGCACTAGCAAGGCCTTAAAGAATGAATAAGACAAAACTCCCTGCCCCTCTCACATGTCTGGTGCTCTCTCTGCTCCTCCAACTCATTCAGTTCCCTCTTCCTCCCCACTCAGTGTTAAAAAGGTCACAGGATCATCAAGCTTGTCCCATTGATTCAGGCAGGCAAAAATGGATATTTCATGGAAGATATGGGGGAATAGATTTGTGTTCAATGTGAGGAAGGAAGGACTTTCCCTGAGATGGAAATTATTGTTTAGGTAGACATTATAAATTTTCCATTGCTGGGGGTTTGAAAATATCTGCTGTTGTCTGGGAAACTATAGAAGAAGTTCAACTGTTCTTCAAAGATCTTTCTTCTGTGGTTTTGGGGTTCCACGGGTCTTGGAAGGAGCAGATACCATCTCAGTGGGTGATCCATAAACAGTAAGACCTGTAAGAAAACAGCCACAAGTGACAGAAAGGAGCCCCAGACACAGGACACATGCACAACAAAATGTAAGGCAGAGTGAAACAAAGTCTCAAGGCAAGGAGAGCCACTCAGACAGAGAGTCCCAGGAAGAGCACGGAAGCACACCGATTTCTTTGCATGGGCCTTGAATGCTGCTGGGGCTTGAAAACATGTGCCAGGGAGTCCAGACCCTTGGAGTATGTCCCAACACTCGAAATCTGACTACTGAGAGGTACTTCCACCTACAGGTTTCACAAGAACAGATACAAAGGACAGTTCATCACTTATTACCTGCAAACTTCTCCATTCCCACTTTCAGAGAAGAACTCAATCATACTGACTCAAACTGCAAACCTGGGAGACATATTCCTTTCACTCCCTCCTGCCCAATACTCCTATCCCACCCTTGCACCCATGCTCCATGCCTGGGTATTCACTGAGTTGGCCTTCTCCCCATCCCTGTGCCATGGACAAAATCCAAGCCATTATTATTCACTTGCAAGTGCCACAGACACATGCCACCACATCTGTCTTATTCATCATGGCAGCCCCAGCACTCAACACAAATCCAGTACACAATAATCCTAATAACAATAACAATAATAATATGGTTCCTGACCTTGGACGTTTATGTGCTAGCACTTGTGATAAATGTCTTAATGTGCAATAATCTCACGTAACAGTTCTCTGTGGTTGATATTATCATCATTTACACATGAAGAGAACGAGGTTTGGAGGAACCTTGCCCAAGGTCCTGCAGCTAAGAGACCCCACAGTCAGCACTGAAAACTAAGCCGGCTGCCTCTGACCCCAGTCTGGTTTCTTAATTCTCAGGCTATGTTGTCTCTGAGAGTTTAGCGCATATTTGGCGATGGAAGGAATGGATGAGAGCAAACTCTTGCCTCTCTCCTTGCCCCCAACTGGGCTCCTTCCAAGCCATTCTGACTGCTGTAGCCACCACATAGGTCCTCAGACATGAATCTGTTTTTGTCACGACTGCTTAAAATCTTCAATGGTTCCCAACCCATAAGCTCTTCTCTCCTTCTCCAATTTCTCCTCCCTTCACTCTTCCATCAGCCCCTCTGAATAACTTCTGGATTCCTGAACACTGTCCCATGCTGTTTCTTAATTCAGGCCACTCACTGCTTAAGCTGGTCTCTCTGCCCTGGCCTCCTGCTAGCTCTGCTTAAGCAGATCTGAAGCTCTCTACCTGGCTGCTCCTCACCCCATGCCCCCTCCTATGTGCCTCGCAGGGGCACCCATTTCTGTATCCCTCTCCAGCCTGCCCTTGTCCTACAGGACCATAATGGCTAGGTACTTTTGTACTCTGCTCCATTAAACTGTCAGTTCCTTGAGGTACGACAGGCATATTGTTTCCTTTTGGCTCCTCATCGGCCAGCACAGTGACTTACCCATAAATGTCAGCGCCTCCATCAACACCTCTTTGTTTTAATGAGTTGATTCAGTAAAGTTATTAGTGAACAAAGACAGCACACAATTTAAGTGGGCTGCAGGAATCCAAGATGGGGGGGGGGACAACTCATGACACTTGCTGAGACAATCACAACACAGATGAGTGATTTCAAACCTTGATGTGTATCAGAATCACCCACTAGGCTTATTAAAAGTACAGATTACTTCGGGCATGGAGGTGCACACCTATAATGCCAGCAGCTCGGGAGGCTGAGGCAGGACGATGGCAAGTTCAAAGCCAGCCTCAGCAAAAGCAAGTCGCTAAGCAATTCAGTGAGATCCTGTCTCTGAATAAAATACAAAATAGGGCCGGGGATGTGGCTCAGTGGTCAAGTGCTCCTGAGTTCAATCCTCGGTACCACGCCCCCCCCCACAAAAAATTGCTGGACCCCAAATCCCCAGTGTTTCTAATCTAGTAGATTCACGAAAGGGATGAGAGAGGGCGAATCTGCAAATTTGCATCTTTAATAAGTTTCTGGGTGATGTTGATGTTGCTGGGCTAAGAACCACACTTTGAGAACCATTCTTCTAGGAGGTTCTGAGATGCCTCATCTAAGAACAGTAGTAGTACCCAGTTAAGACTAGGATGAAATGCAGGAAGAGAACTGAAAATATAGTTCTCTGTTCTGTCTCCCGTTTCTAACTCACCAGATCTTCCTGGAGAGTGTAGTCTCTGAATAAAAATGATTTTTTATTTATGGGGGCAGCCACACCCAGTTCAGTGTCAACATTCAGGTGAAATTCCAGCCTGTGGCTTCCCACAGACATACTGGTTCCTTACGGCCACAGTCAGCCCCTGGCTACAGATACCAGACTTCTAAGATGCCCCCATGCAACTGGTCACCCACAGCTGACTGACTGGTAGGACAAAGATGACCCCTCCTCATGGACGGGAGCAGCTCCAGCAAACCAATGCCATTCTCCAAACAGCTCGAACAGGGAGGAAACAAACAGATTAATCTCTGAAATTTGATACCCGTTCCAGACACAAGTAGCAACAAACTTAGCGACAAAGCTGTCAAAATATGTTCCACAGCCTCATTGGCAAGAGATCTGGACACACGAAGGAAATTCAGCAAAACCAAATCAGTTGCCAAACCGGGAGGTTTGACAGCGTGTTCGGGAATACATTTAGATCAAAACAGGAACACATCCAAAGGAGCAAGTGTCTCCATAAATTATTATGGAATGATTAGAAATAATTAGTCAGTGATTTCAAAATATTATATATATTTTTCAGTGGTATTGAGGGGACGTGTTATATAACGTGGGATTTTATTTTTACATTGGGTTTTTCTCTTTTTTTCCTTACTGCTCTCCAGCAGTTTTTAGAAATGGGGGCCACAGATGTACTATTGCGCCATGCAAATCACTAAGGGCTTAAAAGAATGCGTCTTCAGGCAGCAGGATGCCTTTGCAAAGCTTCTAATGTGTGGGAAATGGCAGGGAAAGAGATTCTTATTCCTTTCTGGGCCTTATTTGTGGGGGATGGTCTGTAGTTGCTGCTCCTGAGTTTGCCTGGTATCAATGGAGCATCTACATTTCCAGAGTCCTCTGCTATGGTTTGTGCTGTCCTTGGCTCTGGATTCTCCCAACATCCCCCATATTAAAGCCCTGATTCTCGTTGGGTGCTATTGAGAGGTAGTGGTACTTTTAGAAGGTGGGCCCTGGAGGAAGAAGTTAGATCTCTGGGGATGTGCCCTTGAAGGAAGTGAATAGTCTTGTGCCATGTGTGCCTGCCATGGTGGACTGAACCGCCAGAGGCCCAAAGCAAAGAGTCAAGTGACTATGCACTGAAACTTCTGGAACCATGAGCCAAATAAACATTTTGCTTTATTAAGCTTTTTTTTTTCCCCCAAGCATTTTGTCACAGTGATGAAGAACTGACTAACAGTTTGGATATGGTTTGAGTGAGGCCCCAAAGGTTTATGTGCTGGAAGTTTGATTCCCAAGTGTGGTGCTTCAGGAGGTAAGGACCAAGTGGAAGGTGGTTAAATCACTGGGGCACTGCAATCAGATAGGGTTAATGTAGTTCTCACTCACAGGACCCTGGATGGTTCCCATGAGAATGGATTGTTAAAAAAAAAAAAAAATCTGGTCCCTGAATCCTTTCGACCTCCTGTCTCACCATGTGATCTCTATTGCACAAACTCCCATACTGATGCCTTCCACTATGGTGTGATGTAGCCAAAAGGCTCCCACAAGAGTCAAGCAAATGCTGGTAGCATGCTCTTAACTCTCCAGAACTGTGAGTTAAACAAACCTCTTTTCTTCACAAAATACAGTCTCAGATATTTTATTATAGCAACAGAAAATGGATTAATAAAGCTTCTAAAAGTGGATGGGGTAGTTAGTGATTCTTCCGAGGCTCAGAGAAGTTGAAGGTCACATTCAAGTTCACATGGAATTCCTATCAGGTCTGAGGCGGAACTCCCAGGCTGCTTTCTTCAGAACTCTCCTCTGGCTTGTCTGAAGAAACCTCATTCCCTGGAGAGCTCTGTGATCCAAATCTGTTCCCATTGTTCTGCCATGTATGAGAAGGGCAAATGTGTCCGGGCAACAGAAACACATCTCATGGACTTTTCTCCACTGACCAGACCTGGAGTCTTCTGCCAGGCAATAAAAAAACAGCCATTCCAAACTCAGGAACCCCAGAAGTCAATGATGCTTCTTCAAGCCTTACAATCCCAAGAAAGCAGGCCTGGAAAAACCCATTCTTCTCAGATCACAAAGGGGAAATGAGAGCCAAGCTCTGCCTTCCCCACAGAGAGGGAAGAAACCCCAGCTGCCCAAGCATAAGGAGCCCCACAGGACACAAGGAACCAACCAAACCCCACATCAGGGCCCTGACTGACCTCCCTGGCCCTAGCTTTATTCACTTCCTCTTCAAGAGTTAAGACTTAACATCCTGCTAAGGGGTATTAACTTTTAAGTTGCCATTAAACCAAATAATTATCTTCATCAATTGGATTCAACCACAGAGCGTGGCTGAGCATGTGTGTGAGTTAGCTTTCAGCATGTGCTCCTACTAGGAAGGAAGCTTTCCACAATGGGACGTGAGGAAAATATTTGAATTCAATTTCCCTGCTCTAAAGTTCCCTTTAAGGGGGAGGGGGCACAAAGAAAGAAGAAGAAAAGGCAAGACTTCCAACACAGGAGCAGGCCTCCACAGTTACGGCCTTTTACAAGATGATCCTGAGCTATGTTCCCTGTCTCTGAGGAAGGCACCAGAATATAAAATGGTAGTGAATTTGCATTACTTCCAATCCATCATTCTCTGGGTATGCAGGAAAAACCAGGGGACCCGCTGCAACAAAGCTCAGCCTTCGTGTTGACAGATTCTTATTTAAGTGACTATGAATACAACAATTCCACAAATAATTTGTCAAGTGTGTGGCTGAACTGGCTCTGAACCCTGATAAATACCGACTCTCCTTCCGCTACAAAAGCAGCGCGTTTCGTGTGCGGACACCGTGGAACAGGCACTAGGATTTAACAATCGATGCTACTATATTTCTCTCTTCTGTGTGGTTTAACAAAACAAAACAAGAAAACAACTTTGAAGAGTGGCGTTTTCCCCTCAGTGCTAAGTATCCGGAGTGGCAATGGTTTGAGATGCTACATCACACACCACAGGGGGCTCTTTCCTGACAGCTTTGATGGCCCTCTGCCCTGCAGATGCCTCTGGCTTCTTCCTCATTGGGTGTTCTAGTTGGGTTCCCTGTCACCTCAGGTTCCACGGGCAACTGGCCTCAAGGCTGCATTTGGCAGCCTGTAGCCTGGTCCTGGGGGCTGAGGTGACCACACAGGGCAGACAGCACTGTACAGGAGCCCCACCAGCAGACCTAAGGTTCAAGATGCGCCAGGGAGACCGGGCGACAAGTCCCCTTGAACAAAATGTAAATCTAATCATCTTTGAGGACTGCAATATACACCTAAATGTCTCTTGCAGATGTAATTTAGTATGCATTATTAATTTATTTTTCATAAAGCTCTCCAGCTCCTGAGAGGGTGAGTGAGAGCACAGAGCCTCTCAGATGATAAGACTCGTTTGTCAGGGGAAGGCGGGTGCAGGCATAAAAACAATTTCCCTTCTTCCAACTCCATCCAGGAGAATGCACACACTCTTCTCAGAGAAAGAAGCCTCCTGCAAACTAGATTATTCCAGACGTTTTAATAAAGTGCCGACCTCTAATGGGACATGAACACTCCCGCCCGATTTGCAAAGTGGAGCGGTAACTTACAGAGGCTGGATGGCGGGGCATCAGAAAGGGGCCCTACGTGTCAATTAGGCTGACATTTTTGATTCCCGGATGGTAATGCCTATAGAAATCATTAAGAAATAATTAACTCATTCTAACATAAAATGCTAATTATTTATTGTTTATAAAGCAGTTTTAAATAATGCAAAAGCTCATGGAGTTGGCCTATCATGATTTTCCAGTCATTAACTTAACCAGAATTTGCATTTTGGGACTCTAGCCAGTGACTTACATGCGGTCCTTAAGTCATTTTTCAAACACCCTGTCCTATCTTAATCTATTCATCATTAATCACATTTGGTCACTTTACATAGAGAACACTATTCAGATGAAAGATAAAAGAAATACATTAATAAAACTAAAGCAAGTTGGAATACTTGAAAACATAAGGTAGAGGATGAATATGGTTATCAAAGCAATTTATACAGCATGCACTTAGTGCTAAAGTGGGGCTGGGGGAGCTGTTGCTTATTATTTAAAAGTGATAGCAAGAAAGAGCTGGGCTTTTAGTGCATCAGATGTCCTTTCTCACTTCCGAAATGAGAATACGCACTTGCGCGAGTCTCAGGAACAGATCTGCCCTTCCATAGTTGAAAGCAGGTCAACCAAGCCAGACAACATCCAGGCAATTCTCTAACCCCAATTGCTACCACTGGTGACCACTGACTGGTCAGGCAAAGACCTAGAAACCAAGGACACTTGGGTTTCCCCCTAAGGGATGGATCCATCCGCACTGAGCTGTGTCACTCCAGTTTCCTTAAGGGTCACAGGAGGGCATACAGGACCTTACTGGTGGCACCAGCTCCTCATTGGCCAGTAATGTCCAGGCTACATCCTCTGGGGGAAGGTACCTTTGCTGCCATCAGCCCTCTCCTGTGAAAAGCTCCTCAAATGAGCACAGACATTCTGAGCCCATTGGGGGCAGGGCTTCATCTCTAAGCTCACAAGCTGCCCATGCTCCCCTGGGTAGCATCCTTGACAAAGCCACCTAGGATCAGAGATAGACTTGTGAGATAGGGACCTGGGCTGACCTTCCAGGATCACATAGAAACTGGCCAAGTAAGGGTTGTGCCACTCAAGGACTTCTGATTATCAGGTTGCACGGAGGGTGACAAGATTGTAGCCAAAGGGTTCTTGGGTGGACTCAGTGTCAGAATGGCATCTTCAGAGGCAGCTGGTTGAGTCCCTGCCAAGCTCTATGGCTGGAAGGGGAGAGAATTACTCCAAAACCAGCAGGCACTAATGCTGGGGTCAATGAAACTTCGGTAAGTAGGTGTGCAATTCAGTCCCAGGGCAACCTGGGGTCCAATAGTAATAACATACTCCACATATTGGATATAAGATTGAGAGAACAGACAGAATGCAAGTAGAAAAAACAACATTTTAAAAAAAATCTCACTCCAGTTAGAATGACAATCATCAAAAATACAAGTAATAACAAATGCCAGGGAAGATGTGGGGAAAAGGGACATTCACACACTGATGGTGGGATTATAAACCACTCTGAAGAGCAAGATGGAGATTCCTCAAAAGACTAGGAATGAAACTGCCATATAACCTAGCTATACCACTCCTCAGTACTTTGCCAAAAAAAAAAAAAAATTAAAGTCAGCATGCTACATGGATACATGCATACCCGTGTTTATAGCAGCACAATGCAAAAAAGCCAAGTTATGGAACCAGCCTAGGTGTCTATCAATGCATAACTGGATAGGGAAAATGTGGTATATATACACAATGGTGTTTTAGTCAGCCATAAAGAAGAACAAAATCATGTCATTTGCAAGAAAACAGATGGAAGAGAAGATCATCGTGTTGAGCAGAATATGACAAACACAGAAAATCAAGGTCATATGTCCTCTCTTATATGTGGAAGCCAGAGGGAAAAATATTTTTATAAAGAGGACTCATGAAAACAGAAGAGCAACCAGTACAGTTGAGGAAGGAGTTCAGGGAGCAGGAGGAGTAAAGGGTAAAGGAAGGCACTGGGGAATAAAATTGGCCAAATTATGCTATGTGCATATACAAATATGTCAATGAATCCCACTATAACATATAATCATAATGCACCAGTAAAAAAAAAAAATGTTTGAAATTTACTTTGCAAGGCAGGGGAGCCATGTAAGGTTTTGAAGCAGAACAAAAGGGATATGCAGAGCACGGAGGGTTTGAGGTTTTCAATAAATGCACTAAAATGAGTTTCTGTTTTATATTCCTCAACAAGGTGACTACTGACATAAAGTCAGCTCTGTGGGAACAGGGGACTGCATCTGTTTGCTTCACTTCTATATTTTCAGCACCTATAACACCTGGCACACAGTAGGTATCCTGTCTGCCTGGCCACTAATAAGATGTTAAATAAAACTAAAATCAGTGGAATGGTTTTAATGATGTTAAGCGTGTTCCTCCGACATACATCACAGGGCTTGTATCTGAACATCTCTGACAGCCAGGAGAAGCCTGGAGTAGATAGTTGGATTTCTATCTGGTACTTTTTGGGCCATGATTTTTATTACATTACTAGTATCGCATTTCCAAACACTGACAAGCACAGCCCTCTAAGAAACTAAGGCTTTGCCTGGCATTGTTGCAAGCAGCAGGGCCAGCTGCCAATCATAATGGAGGCTGAAGCAGGGAGTCCCTTGGCTGAGAGGAACAGAGAGGTGCTTTGTTCATAGGGTTGAGAGAGGGAGGCCACTTGCTGAGCAGTTGGGGAGCACTGTGTGGGGACCAGGACCATGCTGTCATGCAGCATGACTTGGAACACTAACAGAGGACCAACCCCAGCTCTGGAATATGCGCCTTGTCAACACTCTGCAGTCAGTCTGAGGAGGTGTCATTGTTGTGAAGTGAAAGCAGGAGAAGATGGTACAGCAGGAAGAGGTAACGCAGTCAGGAAGAAGACAAAGATCTGGGTGAAGAAGCCTAACACTGGACAGGGCTGATGACCCGTGTGTGCTGATAGGTACAACACCTCTGCTCACCCGGGGATGCTCTGAGGCCAATGACCCAGGGTCCAGCCCTTGCAGTGGGCACCATGAAGATGGCACAAGGACCTGAGTGCTAAAACAGAACACCCCCTGGATAAAGGAAATTAAATATTTACTTTCATTGCATGCCCCTTTTGATGTGATCCACCACATCACCCAAATTGTCCTGTCCTGGTTTTGGGGAAGTGGTGAGCTTTGTGATGCTGAAATTCAGTCCCAAAGGCAGATCCTGCTTTATGGATTCACTCTTGCTATTTACGAGTTTGGACCAAGGTCAAACGATAGCATAATTTTATGAATGCTTTTCAAACATCTCCCCCAAGTATGGTTTGTTTTTTTTTTTTCATACGATATAACTCCTGCCCAAAGAAACCAGTTTCTGAAGTTCCAGTCAAAAAGTAGTAATGTTCTATCCACACATTAATGATTCCAAAATTCTCCATTATGAACAATATTTATCAAAAACAGCCCACTATCAGATGAAAGATGTGCCTTATCTTTTCTTGTCAACTAAAACATTATTCACTGAAAGTTTCTTTCATATCTGTTTCAGGGGCTTCCGTGTCATTTTAAATTGCAAATCAATCATATATCTCGAAGCCCTAGTTCTGTAGGAGAGATTAACGCTCTGGCTAAAATTGTTTACAAAGCCATTTGTAAACCTTCTGTGGATGCAGATGAGGCAAGTTTACCAGTTTAACATTGTTGATCCCAGAGAAAGCCTTAAGCAATGACTTCAGAGGGCAAAAAAATTTGTTCATTTATCATTATTGTCATGGGCTTTCGCAAATGATAACAATTTGTCTTCATCCTATTTTTAGACAATGAGCCACAATAGAGTCCAGAAAGCCATCTTGCCAGATGGGAGAAGGTGCTTTCATTGCAAAATGTTGTCTTTTCTTTCCCTGCCCTATAAAATTGGCTTAAGTGAGAACCAAGGATATGTTTTAATGTCAGGATTCCCAGAAGACATAATGACATACAATAAAAGCATCGCCAGCCTCAGGAAGGATGTGGCTCAAATGCATCGAATACTATTTTCAATCTAAAACAGGGACTTCTGGGATAGATAGAAGCATGGTAAAAGCCTGGGAGATAGTTATGGATTTTAACATGCTTTCCTTCCTTATTAATATTCCCCCTTTTTAAATGAAACACTGCAATAGGAAGCCCAATTACTTCTCATTAAGATGAATAAAAATGTTAGAATAAGCTGGACATAAAATAAACATTTAAAGTGATATATAGCTAATTCCTCCGAGCTCTGAACTACTAATCAGGAACTCTCTACGGAAGAGAAGAGAAGAAAATCCAGTTTTCGTTAGGAGAGTTACAGATTCTGTCTAATGGCATCAAGCTTCATGTGTGCTCGCCCCGCGGGTTTCCAACAGCATCCTCTAGAGGAGGGGAACCCTTGTTTCTGTGTCTTTAGGAGCCACCCCCACTCCATCACCCTGCTAGGCATGATAGGCTGGTCCCCTGGGTGTCCATCAGCACTGTAAGTCAATCATCTATAATCATTTGAGATCAAAAGACTGTTTCACCTCCGGAGGGAAACTAACAGGCAAGGCCAAGAGAGTCTATAGTAAAAGTCAAGTCCGGAGGTTCGAGTGCAGGCATGGGGGGCAGCATCCAACTTCATGTTTCTAGAATCCTCTATGATTGAGCTGGTATTTTGGTAAATAGTGCTGTTGACTCATGGACACATGTTGGAGAAAAGTAAGAGCATTACTGAGGGTGAACCCTTCTGGAAATATGTCCCCAGATGGCACGTGCACATGCATGCACACGTGTGAACAGCTGTGTACACGTGCACGTCTGCCTTAGAGGTTTTTGAGAGGAAAGGATTTTATTTAGGGAACTAATGGAGGCTGATCCCTTCGATTACACTGTCGAGGTATACAGTAGGCATTTAAGAAAGGTTGCTGCGACCCTGCTCTGGGAGAACAGCAGCTGGGTGGAGCCGACACTTGCCGAGGTTGGTTGCTTTCTCGGGTTAGCTAACTGGGCAAGCCGGTTTGGGTTCCTTTCAGGCTGTCTGGATGGCAGACCCCACTTAACAGAAAGCTGCCTCGTTGCCAGTTGTTTCCATAAAAGCAGACAGAGACCCCTTTTCATGCAATCCCCACACTGCTTCACCTTTCATCCCCTCCCCCCTTCCAGGGCCGATGCCCGATGCCCTCAGCCTCCCTCCACCACCCACATCGGATCCCTCATCCATCCTTGATCTGCTTCCAAAAGCTCCTACTCTCCCTCCAGCCATAGCCCTGGGCCCAGTTCCATGGAGCTCTCCCTAATGGCCCAGCCCGGGTGACCCCCTCGTCCAAGTTCTCTGGTCTGAACTTGGACAATTTTATTTCCCAGTCATGACCATTTTTGTTTTGTTTTGTTTTATTTTCACTTTTTGTCAATAGGAAAGTATTTATGGATTGGGGATTATATCATTCAATAATAGATATTTTTTTTCCTTTTTAAAATCGTATTTTTTAATGTTAACTTAAATTACAGAAGTATTCATTTATTTTCCCATATTTTAATTGCAAGGCCAAGTCTTTCTCTTGGCCTTTGGGTATGTGGATGGGTGTTTCATGCTCTCTTTCTTCTATAAACTATAGTCATAACATATAATCTATAAAAGCACTGCAGTGTCTTTAAAACAGATGAAAAGGATCCTCACAAAGCAAAATAGGTACAAGATTCTGCTAGATCTGCATGGCTTGTCCCTACCTTTTACATCTCCTTATCACACTTAATTTTCTTGAGCTACTCTTCTTTACAAAGCATCATATCTGGTTTTCATAAACGCAACAATTGTCCTTGCCCTCGTATTAAAAGAGAGCTCTTAGCTTTGTTAAATAACATAACTAGAATAACACATCTGGGGGGAGGTTCTTCCTCTTGGCAAACATACAACTTTTGACAGGTCCAGACATAGTACAGCCTAGGATCCTCCCAAGAGCTGTAGATATCAGTCCCAAGTTTAAGAGGAACCGAAATTGTCCACTCTTTAGGTAAATTGCTCTCAATCTATGAATCCTAGTTTGGAAGTCATTTAGACTTGGGTTCAAATCTCAGCTTTGAGACATTGGAACAGTTGGCTTCTAGATCTAAGCTTTAGTTTCCTCATTTATCTGGTGAGGACCAGTGGAATGGGGTTGTCAAGAAAGTTCAGTGATGCTTGTGAAGTCCTTAATACAAGGTCAGGCTCATGGTGGGCGTTCAAAATAAATAATTGCTGCTGGTCTTGCTATAGCTGCTGGTGGCAATGAATAAATTTTGTTGGTAATGAGGGAAAACACACACAATGCAAAATTTACCATCTTAACCATTTTTTAAGTGTGAGACTCAGGAGTGGGAAGTGCATTCATGTCATCGAGCAACGGACCTCCAGAACTCTTTTCATCTTGTGAGACTTAAGACGTACAAACATTAGACAACAACTCCCCCACCTCGCCCGCCCCGCCCTCCAGCCCTGGCATCTCAGTCGTGGCCACACACAGTGCTGGAACCACCGTTTTTGTCCTCTTGTTTGTCTTGTTACCCCTCGATCCCTCTCCCAGTTGGGCCACCAGAATCTCTCTGTTAAGAAAGAGATGCACTAACAACAACAACAACAAAAGCAAACAAACAAAAAAACAGGTAAAAGACTTCTCTTATGGCGTTAAGGTCTCAAAAGTCTAGAGGACCAAACAAGAATGCAGCCCAGGCATGAGCAATGGATTGGAAGAAAACATGATGAGTCCATGTGAGGTGTTCTGCCCCAGAGGCCACACAGAGGGGCCCGAGAGGAGAAAGGGGAAAGGAAAGAGAAAGCTGAGGTGTCAGAAGGTTCTCAAGTAGGGCCTGAGCCCCACGTAGATAATAAGAATGTTCATAGGCACCTTGAACGGGAATAAATGGCCCAACCAGATGGAGAGTTGACCCCCAGGGTCTCGGGGAAACCACCTTGTCCTAAAGACACCTTGTCACTATATAAGACTCTGGGGAAACCTGGATAGACCCCAACTTGGCTGAGGTTGTTTTCGTTAACCTGGCAAAATGAGGGCCTGCATTAAAAACTAAGCAAAATGATAAGAAAAGAAATTTTTCCTGCAATTCCTGATCTTGGGCACTGAGGTTCAGAGTGGCTGTTTTACAGCTCTCTGCTCAGCAATGGCACCTTCCACTGCCTTAGGTGCCCTCCTGCCTTGCTCACCCTTCAAGCCAATGGTATAATGGAAAGATTTGATGATTGAGCCATAAAGTGAAAATAGAGCAAATTCCCTTGCTTATTAATGTCAATAATAGTAAATATCACTGAAGATTAAGCAAGCGTCTATTGAGTACCAAGCCTGTGCCAGACACTGTTTTAGACAGTCTGATTCAAAGTAAATAAAACAGACACAAATCCCTACCTGCAGGGCTCTTATGTTCCACAGGAAGTGAACAGATCGTCAGAGAGGCAAAGGGGGATTGATGGGAGGGAAAGGTTGGTTCCTTGAGTCACCTACTGTGAGATCAAAGTGTATCAGCCAGATGAAAATAAAAGGAAGCAGAGGCCATTGCTTAACATCTGTGAAGGTAGAGTTCAGGACACAGACAGCTCTGTATCTTCCTAATCACCAAGTCCAGCTTCAAGAACCAGGCATCGCCACTGTGATGGGTAGTAAAACCATTTCCCAAAGTGAAAGAGCTCGGTGTATAAGACAGGCACCAAGTTAGCCGGCTCGTGGAATTTCATTCCTCATACTTCCTTAACTGTATGAAACCGCGTCAAGAGGGTAGATGACAAATCACTCAGCAGTACTCACATGGAATCAGTACCTTTGCCTCCCATCCACCTCCCCCCACTGCATGCACAGCATGGACCTGCACAGGGGTTGATCTGGGCTACCCAGGTGTGAACCAGAATTATACTGGTGGTCCCTTCCCTTCCCCGTGTAGCTCCTGTGCTCCAAGGGAATTCCATGCTTTCCCACCTCTGATCATGGCACACAGAGCTCTGGCCAAAGCTTATCCATTTGGCCACAGGAATGCGGTTCATGGGTTGGCATGTGACCTCATTTGTCCCATCAGACAACCTCTGGCATACTTTGTCTCTTGCTGACCATGAATGAAGCATCACGATGCCCGAAAGGTGCCTGTGGCCATGATGGAACCACAAGAGACTACAAATGCAGTGTGAGCACTTCTCAAATGTACCTACTCGTGCTTTGACAAAGCTTCTCTCAGAAGGTACAGCCTAATTCTCCTCCTCTTGAGTGGGTTGGACTTGGTAACCTGCTTCTAATACAGAATGTGCTGAAAGGTCATGTTCTGTAACTTCAGTGTTAGTCATAAAACCGAGCTTCCACTTGTCTATCTCTCACTCTCTTTAATTCTAAGTTTAATAAATATACATATATATGAATATATATATATATGAAACTATATGTATTACCTGGGTACAGGGGGTTGAATCCAAGCATACTTTACCACTGAGCTGAATCCTCAGTCCTTTTTATTTTGAGACAGGGTCTCACTAAGTTGTTTGAGGGTCTCACTAAATTGCTGAAGGTGGCCTGGCCTCAAACTTGCAATCCTCCTGCCTCAGCCTCTGGAGCCATGGGGATTACAACTGCACATCACCTTGCCCAGCTCTCTTGTGTGCTCTCTCGCACACATGCACTCTCTCTCTGTTTTCTCTCTCTCTCTCTCTCTCATTCTTGGGTCCTTTGATTTGAGAAAAGCCAGCTGCCATGGTGTAAAGAAAGCCCAAGGGGGAAGAACTGAAGCCTCTCACCAACCACTAACATCAGTCTGTCATGTGAATGAAATCATTTTAGAGGCAAATCCTCCAGTTTCAGTCAAGCTTTCAGATGATTACAGAATGAACTGATGCTCATTGCACCCTCATGAGAGCCTATGAGTCAGAACAGCCCAGCTAATCTTTCCCTAAATTTCTACCACACAGTTACTGTGAGATAGCAAGAGAGTTTCATTCTTCTAAACCAGGTGAGTTGTTAGATAATTGGTTATATAATAATACATAAAATAACACAGATCCCATACCAAAGCAAAATTACTAAATTGCTGGATCAACCCTTACCTGAAGCTTACTACTTTTGAACTTTTCAGTTAAGTGAGTCAGCATAGTCTCTTCACTATTTCAGCCGGTTTGAACTGAATTTACTATCAAAAGCATCTTGGCAGATATAGTCTCAAATTTTCTTCTGGTCTCAAACTTCCTAAGAAGCTAAAGGTATGAATTAACTAATTCTATTTAGCTTCAGCTTCAGACTCCTCACCCCAGCTACCTGCTTGTAAGTGAGACACTTACATCAATGGAAGCAGATGCTGTTGCAATGTCCATGTGGACAATTCATTGTCTTATTTAAGGATGTAATAAATGGACATAGGAAGGTAGTTTATGCCTGAATATATAAAGAATCTGTAGGTAATAACCCCTCAAAGTAACATCTTTGTCATTTTTGGCTGTTATTTGATTGTTCAAAACAATCAAACAGAAGGAGCAAAGTGAGATGCCATTCCTTACATGACCTCTTAGCATTCTTCAAAGTAAAACGAAAAATAATAGAAGTGAAAAACATAATTTTTGTGTGTATATCCATTCATGTCGGTGCATATTTGTAAAATATGTAACTCACTGTGGTTGATGATGCTCAGAATGCTCGCTCTGCAAGGAACAGGCTGATGTTGAGTCCTGGAAGACAAGAAATCAAAGTTGAAAGGAAGTGCTGAGTGAGATCCGTCTCCAAGAGTCAGCTTTCAGTGCTGCGACGAATACCTGAGACAAACAAGTTAGAGGAGGATTCTTGACTACAGTGTCACAGGTTCCTGTCCATGGTTGGATGACTCCATTGCTTCAGACCTGAGGTGAGACAGGACATCATGGCGGAAGGGTGTGTTAGAAGAAATCCACCCAGCTCACAGCAGCCAGGAAGGAGAGAGACAGGAAGGGGCCCCGGACAAGATATTGTCCCAAAGGGCACACTCTCAGTGACCTACTTCCTTCGACCTTGCCCAGATGCCTGTGGTTTCTGCCATCTCCCTGTAAGTCCATTCAGCTGTCAATGGATTGACCCACTGAGGAGGCCAGAGCCCTTGTGATCCAACCACTTCCCTGAAGCCCCACCTCTGGACATTTCTGCACTGGGGACCAAGCCTTCCACACAGGAGCTTTTGAGGAATCATTTAGATCCAAACCATAAGCAAAAGTCTTTGGAGACTCTCCTTACTCTCTACAAAGCTAAAATTGGCCAATAGCAATCACTACGGTTCACGCATTGGCTGTGGACATTGACGTAACTGTATAATCTTGGACACATAAAACTTCACATACAGGATCCACCAATGCCTGTTAAGAATTACCAGCATGTTGTATTTTTATTTGGCTCTCATGCCCTCCTCCTGTATTTTATTTCAGATTGAGACTGCGTGCATTCTTGGTTCCATATTCAGAAACAAACGGGAAATTGGCTTGCGTGGACTTCATCACAAGGTCCCTTATGTCCCTTCTCATGTTTCACAGTAAGCATTTTGGGAGGATAGTCAGGGTTAACATTTGGACTTTGAATCACAGGAACTCAGTACGGATCCCACTCTCATCTTGAAATGCCTGTGTAACCCTGAGCCAGTTACAGGGTCTCTCTCAACATCAGCCTTTCATCTGTAATAGCAATTATTTCATTTATAACAATAAAAGTAGCAACACACTTCTATAGAACTCACTGTGTTTCAGACCCTATTCTCAGCATTTTCAGTTCCTTAACGCATTTAATATCATTCTTATCCCCGTAAGCATATAGAGGACACTGCTTTGGCAATCATCTTTTTTCATTTGGAAATGAAATATTAAGAAGCATAATTAATAAACTACAAAGTTATCTTTTGTAACATTTCTCACATTTTGCTGGTCTAAAAAGGTTTTCCCATTTCTACCCCGTGGCCCATCTTTCCTTACACTCACATGTGTGTACGCACAGTGAAAGCACAATTCCTGAAAAATCAATGTATCATTGCCTTTTCCATACCGTCCATTTCCATCCACTCTACCTGGTCTCACTGGGGACATCACAGGGACATGGTACTTCAAAGACAAATGCCATCTTAATTGGATAGGTCTCTTTTTAACATTTACCATTTCCTATTGGGTCTGGCTCAAGTCAGTCAATAGTTCTTTTTTTATAAACAGAGGAAAAAATAAAACACACTGTCTAAAACCCACCTGAGGCATTCGTGTATATTTGGTATAATTGTGTTGATTCCAGCATCCATGTGGGCACTGTGCCATGCATGGCTATTAGCCATTTTAGACATCCTGTAGGGACAATGAATCCGTATGAGCGACAACCCATTTCAGCCCTTTTCAACATAACCTCACCCAAATCAGGAAGATGATCTGGGTTCTGTCTACTGATGCCTGAATTCTCAGTTGAGACACTGAAAGATGTCTTGCTTCTGTTGACTCAGTATTTTTTGCAAAAACACTGAGGAGATACCATGAAATGTTCTGCCTTCTCTTCACATTAAGACCAGGCAAAAAAAGTGGCATAGTGAATCCACTGTAGATGCAACATGACCCAAGAGGAAGTGTTGGACATTAGGGAGACCTGGCTTCAGATATCACCTCTGCCATCTGCATTCCTCTGAGCCCATTTTTTTGTTAGGGTGACCTGAGGTTAACATTTATGCACTCCTGGAAATATAATAGTCTCTCTACAAAGTAATAATTTGCTTTTCATTCATTACCTCAACCCCTGAGCTCCAAATTTGTACAGAAGATGATCGGGCATCTCCACCTGGGTGCCCCATGAGCACACAGAACTCAACAGGATAAATCAAATTCACCATGTGGTTCTTAAATTTGCACCAACCAAAAAGCTAGGTCACTCCTGCCTTCTTTCTCCCTCCCTCTCTATTTCTATCAATTCAATAACTCATCCAAGGCATTTGTACTGGACTTGAGCTTTGAACTTGGCTGAACTTAAAGCAATGTGGGGGTCTTTCAGGCCTGGAGAGGCAGATACATGCTAGCAAAGGTCAGGCTGGTGAGGAGAAGGACTGCCTTGTGTCTGGTGGGAACCATGGCAATCCAGAATGTTCCTGGTCTATTTAGAGGAAGATGCTGCCCCAGTACTGCTCAGGCCCAAACCCTGCTGTGCAGAAACATGGACCTCGATATTGTCGGGTAATCTGATTTTTACAAAGCAATAAATCATATGCATATATATATGTATATGCACTGAGTAACATACTAACAATAATACAAAGTGAAACATACTAACAATATTACAAACTGAAATTGGATGGTGAAAAAGAAGGGAAGAGAAAGGAAGGAAAAGGACATATGTTAATTGTATCATTAATCATGGTAGGGAATGAAGAAGATAGTGTCAAAAGAAATAGAAACTAAAGGTGTCATAATTCCTGTGTTAGTCAGTTTTTTGTTGCTGTGGCCAAAACCCCTGACAAGAACAACTTAGAGGAGGAAAAGTTTATTTAAGGCTTATGGTTTCAGAGTTCTCAGTCCATGGTGGACTGACTCCATTGCTCTGGGTCTGAGGTGAGACAGAACTTCATGGTAAGAAGGTGTGGCAGAGAAAGCTGCTCAGATTAGGGCAGCCAGGAAGCAGAGTGAAAGAACACGGAGCCAGGGACAAGATATAACCCCCAAGGGTACACCCCCAGTGACGTATTTCTCTAGCCATGTTCCACCTGCCTACAATTGCCACCTGCTACAGTAGTCCTTTCACAGTATTAAGCCATCAAATGGATTAATCCACTGATGGGGGTTACATTTCTGATAATCTATTCATTCCACCCATGAGCTTGTCTGGGGATGTCTTGTATCCAAACCAGAGCACAATTATAATTATAGAACTTATGGCTAGAACAAAATACAAACATTAAATGTCAGGAGAATCAAAGCAAATAAAAGAGATCACACAGTAGAGAACAAACAAGTAAAATGCAATACCCAGTGATATTTTAGAAGAAGACCAAATGCATGTCATAGAAAATATAAATGAGTATTACAGACCACTTGGGAAGATTGTCAGGTAGGGCTGCAAAGCCAAGCCAACTCCAGGTTGCATTTAAGAGATGCACAAAGCCAAGTTGTTTGGCAAAGTCAGATACAAGAAGCATATTCAAAGTGTATCAGCCAGATGAAAATAAAAGGAAGCAGAGGCCATTGCTTAACATCTGTGAAGGTAGAGTTCAGGACAGAGGCATACATGGAGACAGAGGAGCTCTTGTTTATACTAAAGTTTCTCAAAGAAGACTCAACCATTCTACATATCAAATGATGCAAAAGAGCCATGTTGCAGAAACAACAGGTGACTCAAGGGCAGGCAGAAGCAATCGTCTTTGGAGACAGTTGCAACACTCACCCCAGGACAGACAAGGGGACAGAGAATTACAGTCTAACAGCCCCAGATCACAGAATTAATGAGACAGACTATACTGGGCCACACAGGTTACACACCCAACAATGGATCATTTATTTTTTCAAATGTCCATAAAATATTTATGGAAGAATTGACCACATTCTAGGCCACAAAAGAATACCAGTATTTTTTTTAAAGAAAGAAAACAAGAATCATATACACTTATTCTCTGATTGCAATGTATTAAGAATAGGAGTTAATAATAATAGAAAATAAAAAATTGTAATAACTCCCTCTTAGACATACTCTTAAGTTAAAGAGGAAAGATAACCCCAAATTTAAGAATTTCTAAAAAAAAATGTAAAACACTATTCAGAAACTATAAGCACAGGTAATACAGCAAAGTCACAAACTCAAACACTTATGTCAATAACAAAATAAAGAATAAAACAATGAGTCAGATATCTAACTCAATATGTTAGAAATTAAACAAAAGTGAGGAAAAAAGAGATGTAAAAGATAAAAGCAAAAATTAATACATTTGAAAACTAGAAACCCAGAGAACTAAAGAACAAATTCTGCAAGCTCATTCTTTAGGGGAGGGTAAAGGACCCAAATCTGGTTCAAGCCTGGGGAGATGCTTTCATCTTTTACAAAATCATCTGACCCAGTAATGCTTAAACTGTCTGAGGCATCTACAAAGAAGGAAAAATCCCAGCACCTTTTGTTGAAGCGGACATAATATCATGCCCAAACCTGGTAGAGATTGGACAAAAAATAATAATAACAATAAACAAAACTGTAGCCTAACGTACATTATGCATACATATTTTGTATACTAATGCAAAAATCAGATATGAAATATTAGTAAACTGCATCTGTTAAAAATGACAAATAACAAAACTGTCTTATTTAAGACAGGTGAAATTTAAGACTGGCAAAATAATATAAAATCCAATAAAGAGTTAATCCTATTACTAGATTTAAGAAGGAAAAAATCATATGATCATCTCAAACACTAAAAGTGCTTGTTAAAATTTTACAAGTCAAAACAATGAGATCAATAAAGTTTTTTTTAGAAATGTACAGAAATGACAATGACCACGTTGAATGTGGAGGCTAAGGAAGTTCACAGATAAGGACTTCTGAATGGCTCAACATAAGCAAAACCACTCAACTGCACTCTAATGAGAGACCCCCAAATTAAAACTGTGTTGTGATTCCATTTTTCACTTATTGATTTGGCAAAAGTCCATAAGTATGATAACACTCTGTTAGGGAGGCTGTAGGAAAACAGACATCATTGCTGGTGGAGAAATGAATTGGTATAACCCCTGTGGAGGGCAAATCAGCACCATCTATCAAAATTACATATGTATATACCCTTTGACCCATCAATTATACATTTGGGAATTTATCTTCTAGTAACAACTTGCACACATGTGAAATGATACCTCTGCAAGGCTATTCATTAGCATTGCTTGTAAGAAGGACAAAAAAAATGGCAGACAACCCAAATGTTTATCCAAAGGAAACTGGTTAAAATATTATGGTACATCCATACAATAAAACATCATGAGGCTGCAAACACATAACAAAGACACTCTCTATGTCTGAGAAGAATGCCAATATATATCACTAAGTTAAAAAAGAGGCCAATCAGCCTGTATATAAAGCTGCCTTTCTTATACAAGGAGAAAAAATAAGAACGTGCGCGTGTGCATGTGTGTTAAGTTTTAAGCAATTTCCTGTCATAATAAGAAATGGTCCTTCAAATGTTGTCCCCAACTTATTTTTCCAGATCGATGGTTCACCCTTAAGGCGACATTCACCCACTGTGAACATACAAACTATGCTTTCATGATATTCAGCCACTTAAATTCTCTGGTCATCTTCATGAATTTATTCTTCCCTCTGTCTAAAACACCAAGAGACCCTTGTCTGATGGATGAGCTATTCATTCTGCAAGAAGATCCGGTTCCTAAGACACCTCAGTACTAGGGGGAGAGAGTGGCTTCCTTTTGTGGAGCCCCCTGCACAGCCCTCTTTGTCAGGTTGTACTGAAATTCTTTGCTCAGATATACAAATCCCAAGAGGATTGTGAGAAGTGAGAAGTCCAGGGGCGATGGTTGTGTATTAGGTTTACCTTTGGCTCCCCATGACTTATCCAGTCCACATGACACATATAGTAAGTAGGCTTTAAATAAGGCCGGGGGTGGGGGAGGGACAATCTAAATGTCCATCAATGAACGAATGGATAAACAAAAACGTGGTACAGACATAGAACAAATGCACTCGGCCTAAAAAAGACACATGCTGTAACATGAACGAAGCCTGAAGATAAGTGAAATAAGCCAGATGCAAAACCATAAATGTTACACTTATATGAGACACAAAGAGCAATTGAATTCATAGAGACAGAAAGGAATGGTGGTCACCAGGGGCTGGGGATGGGGAGGAAATAATGAGGAGTTACTGTCCAGTGGGTGCAGAGTTTCAGTTTGAGAAGATGGAATGTTCTGGAGAGGGCCAGCGGTGATGGCTGCACAACAAGAAATGTCCCTGAACTGTATCCCTAAAAAGGACCGAAAGGGTAGATTTTACATTATGTATATTTTACCATAATAAACAGCCTACCTTGAATGGGAGATCCAAGGAATCCTTAGCATAGAAAATCTTCATCCTCAAAAACGCCTTTCTATCTTATTCCCGAAGCTGGTAAATATTTTACATTGTTTCTCTGCTCATCTGTCAAAATCAGCACGACCATTAGAAGGCTTTCTCCTGGGACTTCATTGAAAGTTGTAAATGAATGGTCACTTAGACCTTAGTAAGTATGCTACACTGTTTGTTTGTCGATAAATGCTGATGGCTCATGAGGGAGCCAACACAGGGTGCTGGGACCCAGAGGTGAGACAGGCAGATATCTCTCCTCACCTCAAGGAGCTTCTCACACAAGGCTGAGTCTACAGACCCAGCTACCTTCAAGACTCTTTGCTTCCAATTCTTCCAAACTGATGGGTCACCCTCTTCCTGGTCTCTCCTCCTTGGTATTTTCTGTAACAGCTTTGTCCTAGGATGTTGTGTGTCTGCTGATGTTCCACAGTAGAGAACCAATTCCTTCAAGTAAATAAAACACAAAAAGTTTATGAAATACATTGCCAATTGCTCATCTTTATGTTTTATTTTCAAGTTGCTCACTGCTGGGGTGAAGAAGTGCTATTGATTTGTGTATGTTGATCTTGAATCCAACAATCTTGCTGAACTCTATTATCAGTTCTAATTTTGTGTGTGTGTGTGTGTGTGTGTGTGTGCACGTGTGCGTGTGCGGTTGTGTTCCTTTGGTTATTATGGGTAGATGATCATATCATTTGCAGATAATATATTTTCTATCTCTTCCCTCTCAGTCCCTAGGGTTCTGAATTTTTTGGTTCTCTATAACACTGGCCATGACCTTTTGAATAAAATTTCAAAAAACCAACACCATAAAGGCATCAAAAAAGGCATCAAAAATCAATTTTATTATATGGAAGTAAAAGTTTTCCATGCCAAAAAAAACCCCACATAAACTAATATTAAATAATAGGAGAAGATATTTGCTGTATTTAAAACAGTAAGGATTACTGTTGGTAGAATATGTATGAAATTTCTGAATGTCAATTCAATGGGAAATGGTCAAAAGAATGAATAAATAAGAAAATTATAAAGCTAAAAAGCACATAAAAAGATGCTTAAAGTCATTGATTATTAGAGAAATGCAAATGAAAACAATAACAAGCTATCACTTTATATATGTATTTGACTGATTATATTAGAAAGCTGGATAATATCAACTGTTGGAAGGAATGTGGGAATCTAAGATTATAATCCTGTGCTTGAGGGAATATAGCAATTCCTTCTCTGGAACTGCAGTTTTGGAGAACAATCAGGCAGCTTAGTCAAATCTAACATATGCATCTGCTACAGGCTATACATTTCCCAGATTTCCACACATAGCCATAAGTGGACATGTACACTTAGAAGTTCATGGTAGCATGGACATGTTGAGCAGCTGGAGGGAGCTGGGCTCTCCAGGAGTGTGTGAGTGGACAGATAAAATACAGTGGATGCAAACCATGGACCACATGCCGCAATTCAAAGAAACAGTCTAGATGTGCACATACCAACATGGATGGATCTTAAAAATCAGTGCCAAGTGAAAGAAATTCAAAGAAAATGACAACCTCTCAACCAATACCATTTACATAAAATTAAGTTTCATGCATATAAATCACAAATACATATTTTACAAGAACCCATATGAACACAGAATGCAAGTATATGTTAAATGTACCCAAATGATTTGAAATGATTTATCTATGAGGATAGGAAATGGAGACAATGGAACGTATGAAGAAAACAAAGGCAGCGTCTCTTGTAGAGCAGTGGTGGTAATGGCTGTGACTGTAGGAGTGAGACTAGATTTTTGTTTTTTGAATAAAGAAGAGAAATAAACAAAATCACTGCTGACAGAACAGAGAGGGACACAACAAGTGTCAGGTAAGTGTCTCCAAAGGATCTAATGGGGCTTCTCACTCAGCAACATTGTAAAGATGGTCAGCATCTCAACGATGCTCACAAGAAGCTGAACCAAGCAGACTTCACATTATGGCGTACGAGTGAAAGCCAAGTGAGGACTGACCTTTGGCCTACTTCCCACCCTGTGCAGCAAGTGAAGGGGTAACAACCAAGAGGGAAGGGACGATACAGGGAAACACCTCATCCCATTTCTGTGACTGCCCTCTGCCTTCCTCAGGCTGTTTCATGCCAACAGAGAAGAGGACTCAGAAAAAACTACCTTGTCTAACCGTCTATCCAGATTGTATGTCTTCTGCTGCTTGTGTGATGTGTAAGGGTTCAAAAGAAGCAGACTTGTGGAGCAGAGAGCAATCCTTGCTTTTACTATGTGTAGAGAGTGCACAATTTCCTCTTTTTTCAAACAAAAGTATTGTTTCTTAGTTGTTGATGGACTTTTTCTTTTTTCATTTATTTATATGCAGTGCTGAGAATCGAACCTAGTGCCTCATGCATGCTAGGCAAGCACTCTACCACTGAGCCACAACCCCAGGCCCTCCTCTTATCCATGGTTTCATTATCCACAGTTTCAGTGACTTATGGCCAGGTGTGGTCTGAAAATACTAAATGGAAAATTCCAGAAATAAGAAATTCATAAGTTTTAATTGTGCAGCATTCTTAATAAAATTATGAAATCTCAAACATTCCACTTTGCCATCCTGGATGTGAATCATCACTTTGTCCAGTGTATCTGTACAGTATGTGCTACCCTCTCTCCCACTTGTTAGTCTCTCAATACTCCCTTGATTATCAGAATGACTGCCACAGTATGACAATGTTTATGTGCAAATAACCCTATTTTACCAAATTAGTAATGGACCTAAAGCACAAGAATAATGATTCTGGCAATTCAGATAGGCCAAGGGAAGCCTTGAAATGCTTCCTTTAAATGATTAAGTGAAATTTGGAGATATTTTTGAGAGATGACCGTAACCATGTAAGTTTTTTATAGTATATTTTAATAATTGTTCTATTTTATTATTAATTATTGCTGTTAATCTCTTTCATTGTCTAATTTATAAATTAAATTTTATTATAGAAATGTATGGGAAAAAAAACATAGTACTCATAGGATTTAGTACTATCCAAAGTTTCAGAAATTTATTGGGGATATTGGAATGTGTCTCCCCAGATAAGGGGAAAATTATGGTACCTTTTTCTCAAATTTCTTATTTTTAGAAGACAAATAATTGGCCTCACAAGTCCATTAGTCAGGCAATAACCCACCCAACTTTTCCTCTGCCACTTTTCTTAGATACATTATTAGATTCTGAGGCAGAATTAGGGTTGCACTTCATATCAACTCATGCCTTCCAGAAAACTGGAGCAGCAGGAGTTTGGACATGATGGAAACAGCATTTTTATTAATGTCTTCCAAGAAAGCTCGTGGTGTAACGAGCTGACTGTTGGGGATTATGTACTGACCTGCCTTCCTGAATTTTTTTGTCTGCTGGTTATAGATTGCTACATATAGTTCATCGGAAAGTTTGCGAGCCTATTGTTCTCATAACACTCTTAAGGATTTACTTCTGGCTTTGGGAAATCTGCTTATGAGGAGCTGGAAAGAAAAATAAATGTGCTGGGAATGCAGTGGCTGCAGATAGTGGGTTTGAGTGGATCCTATGTACTGGGCTGGGTATTGAGCTGGTCATGAATTCAGAGGGAGGCAGCTGGTGGTGAATTCAGAGGAAGGCCTACCTAAACACAATGGAAAACATAAAGCGACCAGCATATAATTAAGGGCAATTCTGCTCAGTGATTCCCAGGCAAGTCTCTGGGAAGTCAGAGTCATAGGAGTAGAAGGTTGGGTACCAAAAGCTCAGTGATGAGACACCAGCTTTGAGCAATGGCTTAAGTCCTGAAGCGTGGCACCAGCTGATCCCACCAGAGTACCACCTGGAAGGAGGTGACTAAGGTGGGTCTATAAGGTAGAGAGAGGCCCTTGTGCATTTGCTGATAGCTCAAGGGCTCTGCCACCAGGATGGTACATTCCAGGAAACAAGTTTAGGAACAAATCACCAGTTTGAATGGGGGCTGAAATCCTTGGCTTCTTTAAATATACACCTTCATAAGAATTTAGGAGATTCGTGCAAAAGCTTGGAAAGCAACCCAAATCCAAACCCACTCACAAGAATCGAGTGGAAGGAACATCTATTTTAAATGTCATAGGCCCAGAATTGTCACCCTTGAGTAGCAGCTACCAAGCTTTCAAAGAGCACAAAGAGATTTTGCAAGTTTTCCCTGGGTCCCAGTGTGGAAAGAGATGATTTAACACCACATCCTGACTCCCATGGTGCTCCAGCAGTCCCTAAAAGGCCATTGGGTGACCACCTGAGACAGTTCTACTGCAGAGGTAACTCTGTAGGTGAATGAATGAAAAACTCGCCCTAACATGTATTTGCGACAACTTGGTAGAATTGAGATAGAATCGGCTCCACAGCTGATTTTAGATGTGTAACCATCGAAAGCTATTCCTCCTGGTCAGGAGGATGTGGCAGTTCATCCTACAATCTTCCCGTCTCCACGGCTGACCCACAGTCTGTGTCTTGTATACAACTCAGAGTTCCTGAATATTAAATTCACTCTGCAAACAATGCAATAATAAGCAAGACAGAGCCAGAGTGGCCTGAAAGAATGGGTAACACCCCCCCCCCCAAAATGCCAAACTTGCATCCAACACTTGGCTTCCACTCCCAAAGAATCAAAGTTAACATGTGTCTGGGCATCAAATTAGAGAAAACTGTCAACTCTTTCAACTTGTCAGTTCCGTGGTACTGAAATTTCTTTGTTAAAACAGTATCCAGTTTCAAGTATAAAAGACAAGAACGTATGAGACAGATGTTTCATGGAGTTTGAAGTACCAAGAGTCTAAAACTATCACTTTTATTTTATCAGCCACCTCTAAAGAGTTCAAAGCATTTTTGTGTGCATTTTTATGCAAAATTTTACAATAATAGATTGGGAGGACATTATCTTCTTTTTTTTTATTCCCCCAGAAAGAAACAAATGAACCTAAGAACTGCTAAGGGTCACCTGACTCCTACCCTGAAAACCCAATGATTAGTGCCACATTTTCAAAGCAGCACCCAAACCTTCCCAGGTTGCTCTGGTCTTTCAGGACTGAAGAGGCAAATGTAGGCTACAACAGTCAGGCAGGTGAAGAGGGTTGTTTTTTGCTGGTGGGGCTGTGGGGAACCAGAATGTTCCATATAGAGGAGGCAGCTCCATCAACCCACACTGACCCATCTCTGCCATGGAGGAATGGACCTTCTATATTGACAGCTAATATGATTTTTTTTTGGTACTGAGGATTGAACTCTGGGGCACTTGACCACTGAGCCACATCCCCAGCCCTATTTTGTGTTTTATGTAGAGACAGGGTCTCACTGAGTTCCTTAGCACCTCACTATTGCTGAGGCTGGCTTTGAACTCATGATTCTCCTGTCTCAGCCTCCCAAAGGGCTGGGATTACAGATGTGCACCACCACGCCCGACTCTAACATGATTTTTAAAGAGAGGGTGCCAATCTAACAATTTGGAGGTAAAAGCCACTAATTATTTTAAATGTTGGCTTATTGTTATTATTATTAAATTTTTTTTGAAATTGCAAGCCAAACAAATTGTATCTGTGAGTCAGACGCTACCCAAGACAGCTGGTTTGCAACCACAGTCCTAAAATGTCACCACTCCTAGTAATTTCTATCTCAGTTTAAGGGAGAGAAAAAAAGAACTCCTGTTTAAAACCACAAATATCCATAGCCACATCTGCCTGCTAAAGATCTGTACCATTTCTCTCCAGTCTGTAATATTTTCAGTTTTTCAATATTTCAAGTTTCTAAGAAACTTACTGAGATGAGCCAAGATCATGAAATTCCCTTGGCACCCTCCTTAGACATCTTTAGACACCTGTGCTCTGCTGTGGAGTGCTTCTACTCTACTTCCCACTCCATAGAAGTTTACCACACATGACTATCATTTTCCAGGAGAGCTTGAAGGTCAAGAAACATGGGTATCATTCCACTCTGTGCCAATGCAGTCAGTAGAGAAGAATTAGCTAGATATGTCCATCATTCTGTAGGAGAAGGGGGTGGAGGATATATAGGTCACATAGGACTCCCCAGAGATATTGGGTAGGAGGTTTCTGAGCTTTTTATAGTAGGTGGGTCCAGATTATAGATAGATATTTTTTGTTATTATTTTAAAGGTCAGACCAACTACAACGGTCTAGCAGTCAATAAACTTTGAGTTCCTAAACACACAACCATACTTCATAGGCTGCTGCATGGGAGATGAGGAAATCACACCTCCCAAGAGTCTTAGGGATTTTGGGCACACAGACAGTAGGTGAAGGCTTTGCAAAGTGTTGCTTCATATAGAATGTTAGAACCTTTCTGTACTAAATCATCAAATATCAGGACTGGAGAAGGCTCCACTGTGGGGGTGGGAGGTCACTTTCTGGCCACAGAGCATAGCTCAGAGTAGCGAGAGGCAGAGCATTTGTTCCTTTCCTAAGGCCCTGAGAGACTTTCCCTCATTCCCATTCCTGGTGGCAGCAGAGGCAGCCTTGGGTAGATAGAAATTCCCTGGGAACCCTTCTTAGAGAGTTTCCAGGACATAATGAAGCTAATGTGTTCATCAAACTGGAGAAGCAATGGAAAGTTCCCTATAGCTCCCCTTGGAAAGCTCTTTCTGCTATGGACACTGGAAAACTTCTACCTGCACTCAGTCTCTTCCTTCCTCTGGGGAAGTAAACTTAACCTACACAGACACAATGTAAAAGGGTCAGGGACTTGTAACTCAGACTTAAGGAGAATGACCTTTCCTACCCCAGCCAGGAAGTTAGCTGTCCACAGCCCTTTAGAGAAGCTCTCTCTCTTCTTATCTTCTGGTAGCGAATTTTAGAGCCCTCATCTTGAGTCACAGTGGAGAGGTGAGTTTTCCTTACATCTGCTTGGCTATAATTTATGTATGAATTGTTGGCTTGATTTTCTTTAAAAAAAATTAAAACAACTTCAGAGGGAGAGTTATGTGCCCACCGGTGGTCTGACTAGCATCATCTCACATTTCCAGATCAGTTTATTTGGTTAAAGCAATGTGAACTGTAACCCTGAATAATTTATCAAACTATTGAACCACTTGTAAAATAATTGAAGCTTGAGCCTAGTTTTGCATAACAGATTTAAACGGGAGAGAAATGTATTAGCAAGACCTTAACCTCTAGAAATAGAAAGGGTGGTAAGGGAGCTGACGATCTTTATCATAACACACACACACACACACACACACACACACACACATACATACACACACACACAGCACTTCTAACCAGCCACTGTCTTTGGCAATGACTTGATTTATAGCATTCCCAATGGAACCTACCCCCTAGATAGGCAAGTTGAAATGGCAGAGAAAGAGGGTCACTGTGAAAAGGACAGAGAATCCCAGAATTTGAGAATATGGGGGAGCAGCAAGAGTCTCCCATTCACAGCACAGGTACTCTTGGCAATGACCTCCAAACCAAAGGTCTGGGGAAAACCATCTGGACGTGTTTAGCTGGGCACAGCTAAGATGGGTTTCAGTGGTACAGAAAAGGGAGGTTTGACCTAACTATGCCCCTGTGAGACAACATCTGGAGTTTCACATGCACATCTGGGCCCATGCAAGAGGAACATTGATAAAATAAAGAATCCAGCAATTCAGATTCAGAGTAGAAAAGGGAATTTCAATTGTGTTCAGTTCAGGTTAGTTGAGGAGCATGATTTCCCTCCTCATTTTTCCACTTTCCTATGCAAGTATTTTGTTACCTGTAGTAACAAAATATTAAAAATACACATAAGCCCAAAAGAAATGGAAAAAATCAGAAATCAAAATCTCTAGGGAAAATGTGCCTTGACATTGATTTTGGCAATGATTTTTGGATATGACACCAAAAGCACAGGCCACAGAAGCAGAACTAGACAAGGGGGATTGTACCAAACTGAAAAGTTTCTGCATGACGGAGTGAAAAGGAAACCTATGGAGGAGAAGAATGTATTTGCAAACCTTCTGTCTAGTTATGAGTTAATATCCAAAATTTATAAGGAATCCAAAAAACTCAATATTAAAGACACAAATAACCCAATTTAAAAAAGGTGTAAAGTAGCTGAATAGACATTTCTTAAAAGAAGGACATGCAAATGGCTAAGACGGACATGCAAAGGTGCTCAGTCTCAGTAATTATCAGGAATGCTCAAATGAGATGTCACAAAACACAAAAGATAATGATTGCCGGTAAGGATGTAGAAAACAGGGAACCCTTGTATGCTACTGGTAGGAATGGAAATTGGTTTAGTCATGGAAAAGAGAAAAAAATTAAAAATAAAAATACCATATAATTCCACAATCCTGCTTCTAAGTAATTCTTAAAGGAAAGAAAATGGTACCTCAAAGAGATATGTGCACTGCCAGCTCCATTACAGCATTAATCACTGTAGCCAAGATATGGAAACAACCCAAGAGTTTATTGATAGATAAATGGACAAATAAAATATGGTATACACACCAGAATCTTATTGAGCTTTAAAATAAAAAATATGAAGATCTTGTCTTTGCAACAACATGGATGAACCTGGAGGGCATTGTGCTAAGTGAAATAAGCCAGGCACAGAAAGACAAATGCTGCATGATCTCACTTACATGTGCAATCTAAAGTAGACTCAGAGAAGCAGAGACAGGGTTGGTAGAAGTGGGGAGATGCTGATCAAAGGGTGAAAACTTTCAGTTAGGCAAAATAAATAAGTTCTAGAGATGTAACATACCACAGGGTGACTATGGGTAACCCTTTTCTGTTGTACACTTGAAATTTTTCTCAAGAGGATAGATCTTAAGTATTCTTATACACACACCACACACACATTTACACACTCACACCTGAGTGGTGAGGTGATGGATAAGTCAGCTGGCTCAACTCTGGTGGTCATTTCACTGTGGATACATATATCAAAATATCAAGATGTATACCTTAAATGTATACAATTTTTATTTGTTGACTTTAACACAAAAATCTAAACATTTAAAAATGCATTAAAAATAATAAATAAATCATGTTCTTAATAGCCAGAGGGGCACACCGTTTTGAATTTTTAAAAATTGCATTACCTTATAAATTGTTTATGAAATGGAGATCCTGTGGACTCATAATCTCCTTTTTTTCAGTTAACAAAGCATATTATTATTATGGATAACAATACATGTTTTGAATGTGCATATCTACCATATCCAGAAAGAACATGAACAAGACTATTTTCAATAGTTGCATGGCATTCCTGTACTGTCATTTAGGAGGAATGTAGGTTGAATCTGATTTTCATGTTTGTAAATAATGTTGCAAAGATGCTAATATGATAATAACTGCAAAGACTTTGTACTAAAGACACATCCTCCATGCTTTATCTTTTAATCCTCCTAAGCATAATATTATGGTTTAAAAATGATATGTTCCCCCAAAAGCTCAGATATGAGACAGTGCAAGAATGTTCAGAGGTGAAATTATTAGACTATGAGAGTTGTAATCTAATCAGTGGATTAATCCACTAATGTGGATTAACTGAATGGCAACTATAAGAGGGTAGGGTGTGGCTGGAGGAAGTAGGTCACCAGCAGTGTGGCTTGGATCATCATATTTTGGCCCTGATGAGTGGAGCTCTCTTTGTTTCTGGATGGTCATGTCTGAGCTGCTTCCCTCGGCCACACCCTTCCACCATGATGTTCAGCCCCACCTTGCGCCCAGAGCTATGAAGTCAGCCAGCCTTGAACTGAACTTCTGAAACCCTGAGCCAAAATAACCTTTTCCTCTTCTCCATTGTTCTTGTCAGGTCTTTTGGTCACAGCAACACAAAGCTGACTAAAACACCTGGGGAAAAGATACAACTAATATCTCTGTTTTATAGATGAGTAAAATGAACTAGAGAATTTAAGTGACCCACTAGTTGCCACATGCTGGGCAAGGAGCAGAGCTGGAATTTAATCCCTGATCTGTCTGTGCTGCAGCCAGGACTTATAATTACTACAATCTTCTGTCTATACCCATCTATTGTGTTTTTTTTCTGACTACTTCCTCCTAAAAGCATAGTTGCTGGAACAAAGGAATCAAAAATTTAAATCTGGGAAACAGAAAAAAACGGTCAATGTGTTCAGAGGTCTGCAGACTCTTGGGGCTACAAAATTAGACTCATTCGCCTGTCCTGACCAGAACCAAGAGGTTAAAGTCAATGTGCTGCAAGATGGAACAGCATCCTTGTGAAGTAGATGTATCCCAGCAGAGTGGGCAGGGCTCCCTGGCAGGAATATCAGCCCCAGGAAGGAGAAGGGAGGAAAAGCCCCAGCGCCCTCTCCAATACTCCCGTTCCAAGAGACTATAGCCCATCCGGCCGTCTGGTGCTCTGATTATGATATAAAATTTGGGGAGTCTTTGTTTATATGCCATACTTAACTAAATCAGCATTTCAGAACTATTTATATAAAAGAGAAGTCATCTTTGATCTCTAAAACTGTAGGGGGGTAGGTGGTGGAGGAGGAAGACATGAGCCCATATATGGAAATACATTCAATTGAAGCAAAATGAAACAGCTTCTGTTTCCGATTATGAGCCTTTGTTCCCTGGCAGTGGCTGTCCTCCACCTTGCCTGAGCCTTCTGCCCAACCTTTTTTTATTTGCAGGAGCTACACATTATTATAACTTAAAATGCATATTCACCCAAAGGAGGCTGTGTCGTGTATACCAAAAGAGACACAAGCTGCTTAGCCTAAGTTGGCCTTTTTCCCCCTTCTATTCTAATAGATCTTCTTTCCTTTTTCTTTTTGTCACTCAAAATGAGTGTCTGATGTACTAGCATAAATTGTTAAAAGCAGTTTTAGGTAAAGGAAGAGAGAGTAAAGTGGAGTTTTTTTCACAAAAGCCAACCTCAATTTATGTCAAAGAGGGTTAAAAGACCTTGGGATTAAAGCAATAAACTTGCTGCTGTCAAAGCTAAAACCCGCTAACAATTCAGTGCCAAACGCATGTTGTTCAATATCATTTCATATTATATTATGTCACAAAGAGCTGACGGTTCTGCATCACCCTGACAGGGCTGATTTACTCTGAAGAATTCATCGACGTTTTGCACAGTCAAAGCTGACTTCATTTTGTTGGATGGACGGTGGGAAATATCTCTGTACTCGAGTTCGAATATTAGTCTGGAAATCTATCCCAGATTAAAGATTCAAGAGACTACTGGTGTACAGCTCTGCCAAGTAAGGTCTTTGAAAGGCAACTATAGACTTTGTGTTGCTCTCATTGGCAAGGTATTTAGACCAAAGACTTTAATCAAAGTCAACAAAGCTTAAATTAGATTTTTGGGGACATCCCCTAAAGCATGTGAATTGTTAGCCAATTCTTCAGATAAAGAAAGTCATACCAAAGGGTTTTTCTTTGGTCTACACATCAGTCATTTATACATTCCTTAAAAGATGCTCATCATCTTGTTTTTTTAATCAGGTGCACCCATGATGGCCTTTGCCCATTTTTTTCTCTTTTACCAGTACAAAGGCATAGATGTAATGGGTGCTCTCAGGATGTCTTTGAGTTTGGAGGCAACAGATCCATAGGACTCAAGGTCAGTAAGAAAAAATGGTTTTCTTGGGGCACTTGCAGAGGAAAAGTGGTTCTCAAAATATATGATCTGGGCCAGGCGTGGTAGTACACACCTGTAATCCCAGTGGCTTGGGAGGCTGAGGCAGGAGAATGGCAAGTTCAAGGCCAGCCTCAGCAAAAGCGAGGTGCTAAGCAACTCAGTGAGACGCTGTCTCTAAATAAAATACAAAATAGGACTGAGATATGTCTTAGTGGTTGAGTGCCCCGAGTTCAACCACCCGTAGCAAAAAAAAAAAAAAAAAAACCAACAAAAAAAAAAACAGTATATGATCTGTGTCCTTGAGATCTAAGTGCAGATCAAGCTGTTTTAACATCAAGAAAATGAATACATTGTGTTATATGGCTTGTACAAATGTACATCCCATATGAAATATAAATCTATGTTTAGCATACTCAGGTCTGAATGATTATGCAAAAAATATTGAATGGTTATTTCTAGGCAATGATATGAGAGGCAACAAGTTTTTTTTTTCCTTTTCATCTTTATGGATATTCTCAAAGTTTCTTAAAATGCACAAGACTTATTTTAAAAAGAAGCAAAAGTAGTTATGAAACTGTACTAAATAAATTTATTGTCTGAGACCGTCTCAAATGAATGTGTTTGTATAGTCCTATTATTTCAATTTAGAATACAAGTTTTCTAATTTAATGGGGTTTTAAATGGAAAGTTTTCAAACATTGCTTTCTTTGAAGTCTGGCTGGTAGACAATGGTCAGCAGCTCTCTGACCTGCAGGATAGGGAATGAATACAATGTTCTCTTGAAGTCCCTCTCCATTGAGAGCCTCTGATTCTATCCTGGCTGTCCTCTGGGTGGCTGAGCACATTTCCCACTGACTGTTTGATTGACAAGCTACAAGGAGGCCGGCTGCGGTGGATGCTGAAGGCCCTTGACAGGTGGTCAGAACAATTCCAGGTGACAGTCCAACTCAAGGTTTCCAGAAAAGGGAGGGGTGTGTGTGTGTGTGTATGTGTGTGTGTGTGTGTGTGTGTGTGTGTGTGAGAGAGAGAGAGAGAGAGAGAGAGAGAGAATGCATGCAGTGTCTCCCACACTTAGGAAAGAGACCCTTCTCAAACTGGCCTTGCTTCCCTCTCCAAGGTCTCAGCTACACCATCTTACCCTTCCACTTCCTGATGTACCTCTGAACCACCTGCCTCTCGGCATTCCCCCCAAAGAGTAAGGGGTCTTCAGCCCACTTGCTCTGCCTTCCAGCCTTTACCACATCCAGGTCTTGGTTCCAGTTCCTTCCTGAATCAGGAGCCCATGCGGTTATGTCTCATTCCACTTTGATGTACCTCTGAACCACCTGCCTCTCACCTGACTTTAACCACAGCTCCCACCTCCACCTGTGGAGCACCCTGCCAAAGATCACTTTCTCAGAGTATTTTTATCTTCTAAAACATTAGCCCATTATGTCCCATGGTCCTAAATATAGAGCATCTATGAAAACTTATAAAATTTTATAGGCCACCTACAAAATGGCTCAATTTGCTTCTATAGGTGTCCTACATATAGAACCGTGGGACAAAATCAGTTAAGTCAATAAAAAGAGCTCTCTGTGCAGAGTATCAATATGTCTGACCAGCAAGTCCCTGCTCTGTTGAACTGTGTGCCTCAGTTTCTTCTCTGTGTGACCAACACCAGTACACATGTCAGGTCTGCCTTGCCAGATTCACTTGGGATCTGATAATATGAGGTGTGGCCAATTCATTGAGTAGACATGTTCTGCTGCCTCCGCACCAGTTTGGGGATGGCAGAGTGGAATGAGACATAACCGCACGGGCTCTCGATTCAGGAAGGAATTGGAACCAAGACCTGGATGTGGTAAAGGCTGGAAGGCAGAGCAAGTGGGCTGAAGACCCCTTACTCTTTGGGGGAAATGCCGATGAAGGGCGGTAGAAGAAGGTGCGGTAGAGCTCAGATTTGGGGGATGAGAGGGCAAATCGTCTGTGCCACTCTTGGATGTGCTGTGTGAGGAAGTTGCAATGAGTGGATGAATTGCAGTGGGAACCCTCTTGGAGGCAGGGGTACTAGAGGGTTTGGCTTTTCTGGCTGTTTCTCATGCAGCCCTCACAGATCACAGAATAAACTCCTATCTAGTGGAGATGATTATCCCATGTCAATATGCACAGATTGCCATTAAAGTGTCCCCACCACTGCCTCCTTCTCTATCTCCCAGACAGATAATCCCAAAAGTTTGAGGTCACTCCCTTTTGCCCATTAGACCCTGTTCCTTGAATGGTTCTTCTGCCCTGTGTTCCTCTATCCCCAAAGAGCTTAACCCTGGCCAAGCATTTGCCATCCACGGCTCCTTGTCCTGACATCCAGGAGTGGTCTCACGTACTTTGAAAACAATTCCAACTGTGCTCAACAGCCACAGGGAAAAGACCAGGGCAAGAACAGTGCCACCAAGGGACAGGCCATGTTGTGGCATACATATACCCTGCCATCATTACTGTCCACGGGCTGCTATCTGGCCTTCTGTGAGGAACACAGCTCCCTGGTCATGTGGGAAGCAGAAAAACAATCCTGCAACCTAGATTGCAGAGGGCTGATGCAGGAGAGCATCCAATCAGAGTCAGAGAAAGGTGCTCAGGTGAGAGATGCCTGGCCAGGACCACCACAGCAGGTTTGCAAAGTCAAGTCCAAGGGGAGCTACCGGAGAGTCCTAAAAAACAATTGAAGAATTGAAGGATTGGTGGAGTTGGGGAGGGAGAGAAAATGAAACTGAAAAAGGTGAGGAGGGGTCCACATGGCCTTATGTTTTTTAAGGAGTCTGGACTTCACCCCCTGGACACCTGAATAGACAGTTTGTTAGGTTGGAAAGTGGTGTCTCTTCATGGTCTCAATTTGCATTTTGCTGATGGTGAGTGGTGGTGAGCATTTTTTCATGTGCTTATCCATGATTTGCACATCTCCTTTGTAGAAACACCTATTCTGATCCTTTGCCCATTTTCAATTGAATTATATATCTTTTCTTATTGAATTATAATGGTTCTTTATATATTTTGGACACAAGTCCCCTTTATATGAATTTCAAACATCCTCTTCCATTCATCTATCCTCTCCACTAGAGAAGCAGCCTCCTGCTGGTCTCCTTCCTTTTTCTCTTGCTCCCCTACAATCAAGTAGCCAAATGAATCTTTTCAAACATAAATCCAGTTCTACTTGTCTGTGTGGCATAATATTTTTAAAAGACTTCCCAGATTAAGTCATTCTCCTGCTTTACAAAAAAAATAGGTATAAGAAAATAACCCTTCTCCTGGCTTCCCTTTACTATGGGCATAAAGCACAGGTTTCTTACCCTGGACTAGAAGGACCTAAATGGTTCACCTTTTGCCTGATTCCCCTCCTCTCTGCACCGTGGTCACCCCAACCACATTGGTTTCACACCCCGGAGTCCCTGGAATCCTAGCCCCGCTGCATGCCTGCAGCCCTCCTCGCTCCTCTGCCCCTGGCCAACTCCCTCTCCCTTGTGTCAGGTTAAATGCTTCTGTCCTTCTGAGAGCAGCACTGGCCTTTCAGACTACATTAGATCCCCTTGACACAAGAAAGGCAGTGCCCATCAAACTCATCACACTTTGATTGAAGGAATTATTGATTCACAGCCATTAAAATAAAAGGTAAGAAAGGGCCCATTTGTTTTGTGTCCAGAACCCAGAAATGTCCTCAGAAGAAAGTGGTAGAATGCTGGTCCTCTGGGGCCACCCGGGGGATGATGCAAATGAGCTTATGTCTATGAGGCCCCTCTTAGAGACTGTACAATTCCCAGATGAAGGCACACCCGAGAAAGATTATATTGAAAGAGCACATGTTGCATTTCTGTCCTGTTCTACATGATCTGCACATTGTTTTTATCAACAGATTTGGAACCCATGGCATTTACGACATTTCACCCAAAGTCTTTGCTGGCTTTTGGTGCTGAAGAAAATATGATCAAAATCATCCCCCACTCTTCTGCCATTTTTTTTCCCTTCCCAACGGAAAAAGTTTTCTTAGACTTTGGGAGACATCCATTGCCTTTATTGTTTTGTGTGTGTATCTAAGTTAGATTTTAAGAATGATTTTCTAAGAGGCCACTGAAGTGTAAAGTATCTGCCTTTGCCAGACCTAGCATTCTTGAGAATTTCTCCTTGGCATTGAGAGAAAATCAGAGCTAGAAGGGACTTCCAGTAATTAGTTTAGAATTAGATATGTGACCCGGTTGCAGCCATTGAGATGCAAACAGAATGTAGTCATGTTGGGTCAGGAGCTCTCCTTCTTCTCCAGGATAGTGAAGGGTGGCCGCAGATGCTAGAGCTGCTGGAACATTCTGTGAATAAAACTGCAAGATGGATAAAGGTCACCCTTAAGCCCTTATCTCAGCCCTGAGTCAGCCAGGCCTAAAGATAACAGGTTTGGTTGTGTATGTTAATGAATTTACTTTATTCTAGGCTCCTGTCACTTGCAAAGAAAGAGCCCTTCTGAATGCAGTTACCATTCCTATTTCCAGGCATCCCCTCCAGGACTGGACCTGGCCTCAGTCCGCTCAGTCACATGTTCAAGGTTCTTCATCAGGAATCTGCATCCTGTAGCCTGAGCACCCAGAGCCTGCTGTCATCTTGCTGCCTCTTCTCACCCATGACCAGCCACCTTCAGCCACCTTTCCCTCTCCACACTGGAGTGCTCTTGCATGTCTGAGGGACTGATTCTTCCTCCTGTGAGTCTGTCCCGCATGCTACAAGATGTGTCTTCCCTGCCTCACCAGCGGGATAACTTCTGCTCACACGCGTTTGCGTCCACCCTCTTAGCATTATCCTCCACAGTCCTGCACTCACTCACAGACAAGGACAGCTGCCAGCTCCAGGCCAGCTCCATCCATGACCGGTGGTCTCCTTTCTGCAAAGTAGGAGTCTGGGCATGTTGCCCTCGGTAGGTCAAAGGCAGACACGGACACTTCTCTGTGTTGTCACAGACTTGTCTCAAGGCTGTGAAACCAGGCTTTTGTTCTCCCAGAAACATCTCTGAGAACGCTGCCCAAGCTGCTGGTCCCCATCTCCTGCTGGAGGCTTTCCAACCACTTAACACAGTTTTTCAATTTCCACTGCTTATGCACATACATCTCCATCCCTGCGAATGGATTGCCACAGGAACATGCCTCTCCAAAATTCTGATGGACGACATTTTTACCCTGGAATGATCCCTAAGTTAGAGTGATAGTCACCAATATTCATTATGGCGTAATGGCATCCAGCACTGGATCAAAAATTCATGGCAGGCACATTCTGCAACATTCTCCTTCTTGAAAGTGTGCAGAGCAAAGAGATGACTTGTAGGTATGTAGGTAAGCACACACGCTGCACATCTGCACCTGTGTGGTGTATGCGTGCATGCACTCACGCACACAAAGCCCGCATCTCATCTTCTCGCGCAGACTCCAGTGGCACTGCCAGAACCACCCACTCCAGGAGCAGAGCAGGATGACTGGATCATTCAATCAGGAGATGGGAAGGGGTGGATTTAGAGGAAGAGTCACTCGCAGGAAGTCCAATTTCTCTCTCTCTACCACCAGCTAGGAGTTCATTCATCAATCCCGTAACTCATTCGAGCAGCACCGTGTGACACGAGGAGAGTGCACACACATCCTCTGAATGCCTGGCCCTTCCTACAAGGGAGAGCAAGGAGATTTCAGCACCCAGAGCTCGAGGCCCAGCAGCCCAGATTCACAAGAAGGCTGAGTCATGAGCTCCCTAGAACTCTCCAGAATTCTCATGTTCCATGTCTTAAGATAAAGAAAATTCACTGAAATTAAAAAAAAAAAAAAAAAGACTTTGCAAATCAGGATGAAAAGCCTCACTCTTCACTACCGCAGAGAGCAAGAGAAGACCCTGTCACCCTGCATCCTCTCCCTTCTGCCACTGTGGGTTCTCTCTTCTTTGCTGCTCCAGGCAACTGCCCACACCAACCTCGCTGCCTCCGGGAAATCGTCTCATTGTCTCCTTCCCCATCCTTAGGCCTCTACTGCGTTTTTGTTTTCTCCTTTCTACACTAGCACTATGTTTAACAGAAGTGCTCTGGCAGCGGGGGGACAATGTCTCACCTTTGTGACCATCTTATAGCCATTAAGGCATCATCACTGATTGTTAAGCATCTGCCATGCTCCATGGGAAGAGCACGAGGCACATTATTGCAATGGTGTGAAAACATTTGGTTCCAATATTTCCCTCTTTTTGACCCACAGGAAAGAGTACCTTAAATATCCACACCTTGCCACCTCATAAATATTCTGTCCCTAACACTCTCTCTGGGGTCACTCTTGGCTAGTCTTCTGGAAGAAGACTTCAATGGTTTGGTTTGTCACCCTGCTGGTTTTCTGCAGATTGGCTCCACCCTGAGAGAAGTATCTTTAAAGACCTGAGTTATTTATATACAATAAGGAAACAAGGTGGTTATAATGAGAGCTTTTTTTTTTTTTTGCTTATGTATAAGCTTAAATCTATCTCTCTAGACACATATACATGTTCACATACATGCAGATACTCATTGCATAACATTTCAGTCAATAGATGGCACACAAGACAGAGGTCCCACATGATACAATGAAACTGAAAAATACCTATCACCTGCTGACATCGTCATCATGTTAACATTGTAGTTCAATGTATCATTCACACGCCTGTGGTGAGGCTGGGGTAAATAGACCCAGTTGGCCATCAGTCTTACAAAAGTAGAGCATATGCAATTGTGTACAGTACATCATACTTGATAATGATAATAAATATGTTACTGGCTTATGTATTTACTACACTATATTTTTATCATTATTTTAGAGTATACTCCTACTCATAAAAAAACTGTACTGTAAAACAGTATGCCACATTCTAATGACATCTCATTTTACCATTTCTGTTGATTCCATCATTTTCCCTTATGCTAGAGTTTAGCTTGTGCTATTTTATTCATCATAGGTTTAGGAATAATAGGTTATATATACACATATATGTGCATACATATTTGCATGGGTGCATATATGTATATATATGTATATGTACTTATGCATATGTATGTATAGATACATGCCAAAGCCTGGGATGGTAGCAGGCTCCACCATCTAGATAAGGATATGTTTATGACAATGTTGGCATGAGGCTGTTATCACCTAACAGTGATCTTTGTCCTTCTCCCCCTCCCAAAATACTCCTCAACTAAGAGTCCCAACAACCACCCTGGCAATGTGGAATAGCCTAGGCGGACCCGTGGCACTGTTGGCAGCGGGTGGAGTAGGGATGGATGACATGAACTAGGAGGTACCACCAGCTCCCCTTTCACTTGAAAAGCCCTGGCTCTGAAGCCAGGCCCATTCGGTTCTCTGTTCCCCAGCATGCAGGTTCCAATCCCTTAGAAGCTGGGGAGGAGGCCCAGTATTGCTAGTTCCAATTCCAAATGGATTGAGGGTTAAGTTGATGCGTTCTGAAGGAGAAAAAAAAGGAAGAATGGAAAGGGAGAGGTATTGGTGAGGGGAAGGGGAGGAAACAGAAGCAGGTGTTGTGGGATGATGGGACAGCCATGTGAACAAGAGCACTTGTTCTCTTGTTCAACAAGTGTCTGCAGGGGCAGGAGCAGGTGGGAAGAGCAAGGTGTCAAGATCTTAGTCACAGTTCAAATTACAGGGCACTTTCTCACTCCCTAATCCAGGTATTTTGCAACACAGATATAGAAAACCCCCTTTCTGGCTCTCCATCTCTACCTCCTACTACCCCAGGGGCAGTGGAACACGGTGTATATACACTCCTGAGGAAGCAAAATTGAATCCCACAAAATCAGACTTAGGTGAGTTAGAGGGAGGATGGAAAATTCCCCAACCAGAAGATCTATGTTCCTACCTTTGAAAACGCAGGGACTGGGCTAGAATTGCCATCCACACTTGAATGTCAGACAATGAATAATTAGTTAGTATAAGAATGTTCCAATTATTTCATGGGACATACATATACCAAAACTGTATTCATCATTTAGATAAAATTTAATTAATTTTAAATGGGTGTGTTTTGTTTTGTTTATGTTCTTGCTTTCTTGCCAGATTTAGGCCAGGTGAGATTTCCAAGAATTTTGCCATTCTCTGCCTTTTGTCTCCATCCTGAGTAGAGGGGCAAGAGAGAGCCATTGTGGTCCAGGAAGGAGGCAGTGTTTTAGCGAGCTTTGGCATTGCTGTGACCAAAAGATCTGACAAGAACAATGTAGAGAAAGAAAAGTATATGAGGGTTTCAGAGATCTTGATCCACTGTCAACCAACTCCATTGCTCTGGGTCTGAGGTGAACAGAACATCATGGCGGAAGGGCATGGAAGAGGAAAGCATCTTGAAAAATGGCAGTCAGGAGCTAGGCATGGTGGTCCATGCCTGTAATCCCAGCACTTTGGGAGGGAGACAGGAGAATCATGAGTTCAAAGCCAGCCTCAGCAACGGCGAGGCACTAAGCAGCTTAGTGAGACCCTGTCTCTACATAAAACACAAAATAGGGCTGGGGATGTGGCTTACTGGTCGAGTGCCCCTGAGTTCAATCCCCAGTACCAAAAAAAAAAAGGCAGTCAGAAATCAGAGAGAATTTCCTTCACCAAGGACAAAATATAAACCCCCAAGACATGCGCCCAGTGACCCACTTCCTCCAGTCACACCCAACTCACTTACAGTTTCCACCCCTTTAATCCATCAATGAATTAATCCACGGATTAGGTTAAAATTCTCATAAAGTGATCATCTCTCCTCTGAATATTCTTGCACCATTTCAACACAAACTTTTGGGGACACCACATTTCTGAATGTTAAGAGGGAGACAGAAAATATGAAAAAGCTTCTCAGATCTGTAGTGCACACTGTAGTTGCAAGAGCACATCCAGTGTGGGTGTGCCGTGAAAACAGACAAAGTCAAGTGTGTTCTTCTCTTTTCTGTTAGAAAACCATCCTATTCATCCACAGTAATGCTGATCATTGAGCCAGGACATCACAACCTGCTGCAGAACCCAGGCCATCCACCTGCTGGGGAGCAACTGGTACAACATAAATTCATTGTTCAACCGATAAAACTCTGTCAATTGTTTTTGCAACCCCAGAAACCAACACTTACACTCAAAGAAAAGAAAAAAAAAGGCTAATACTCTGTGTGACAAATAGTATTCAAATTTTTTTAATATTTTCATCTAAACCACTAATTATGTTACCTGTATGAAATTCCTCTATTATTTTCACTGCTGGAAAATCACAGGGTGGTAAGTGCCACTAGTACCTGTCACAGACAAGGCATAAACAATGTGATCCAATAAAATCTCACAGAGAAGGCCGCATACAGCAGTGGCTTGCCAAGTTCACCGGTAAAACAAAACATCAAAGCAACAAACATTAACCAAAGGTAGCCTGTGAGGAGAACTGCACAAGTGAGTTTGAAGACTGAATTCCTAATATCCCTGGATAACAGACTTCACAGATAAGGGAGAATGGAAGGGGAGGGTCGGGCAGAGGGGCTGACACTGAGCTGTCAATATCGGAGCATGGCTAGCCCCTCTCCTCCGTTCTTGGATCACAGAGCTGGGAGTAGAAGGGTCCTGCAGGTCTTGTTGGTAATTTACAGTTTGCAAATTATTTTTACTTTCGCCAACTCACTGGAAGTTCCAGGCTCTGCTGAATCTGCAAATAGGATAAAATCCTGCTATTCCCTGGGAAGCTACTCTAGGAGAGGTTTATGATTGGACCAAGGATAGTGAGATTTAGAGTGATGGCACACACCTGTAATCCTAGTGACTTGGGAGGTTGAAACAGGAGGATCACAAGTTCGAGATCAGCCTCCACAAATTAACGAGATCCTGTCTCAAAATAAAAATAAATAAATAACAAGGGCTGGGGATGTAGCCCAGTAATAAAGTGCCCTTGAGTTCAATTCCCAGTACAAAAAAAAAAAAAAATTGCAAGATATGGGGCAAGAAATACTTCACCTCCCTCTCCAAAATAGTTTTAAAAACTGTCACAGATTACACAGTCTAGTTGTGGGGATTCCTATTTATCAAATGATCATACTAGCATATGTCTAAATACAGAATAAAAGATAAGAACTGAGATCCATGAGAGCATGTGGCAAATGATGTGACTTAGCACAAGGCCCTAAACAAGGCTTGCCTGAAAGGGGGACACCTGAGCTGAGGTCAGAGGCAAAGAGCAGGGCAGGTGCAGGAGCACCTTCCCTGCAAGGAAAGGAAGGAGTCTTGGACAGTAAAAGTCTTGTGCAGGCTCAGAAAAATGGGGCCCCTGGGGCCTGCCTAGAAAGCAAGGAGAAGAGATGGCCAGACATGGCCAAATAAGCAGGCAGAGTCTGCAGGGATCAGACCACTCAGGTCCCAGAGGCTACAGAGGCCTTCTGTAGGAAGTGCCTGGAGGCAATGAGCAGGGAGCAGCTGCACCTTTGTTCAGGTGGTTTTGTAGTGTGTCTTTTTCACCTCGCCATCAAGACACAGCTCCTGAGCATCATCTTTTTTCTAGTTTAGGAGCTTCCTGGATCACTAATGAAGTGTTTCTGATCAAGAGGTAACTCAAAGGAACTTTGCAAAGCCTCAATTGGAAGTGCCTCCCTCCTGTGGGTGGACAGCAGGCATTGCTGACCACAGCACAAGAGAAGGCCATAGTGATGTCTGCCACTGGCATCCTTTCAGAGGAACACTGACATAGTGCCACCCTTAGAGTAGTACAACTTTGGCCCTTTCCCAGGTGGAGCGAAGCCATGGTTGAGGACCCTATGAGAAGAGGCTGGGCAGCCTCTGTCCTCAGGCCTCTGAGGGTCTAGCATTTTTGTTTCAAGTTCTAATCACCTTTCTTTATCTTGCCACATCCTCTTTATCTCTGTACATTTCCTGTATCTTAAAAATTCTGGACAGCTTTGGATGGAAGAATTTTTCTTTTATTTACAAATCTTGCCCCAGATCTGCTCTGCACCTGCTTCCTTTCCATCTCTCTGAAGCCCAAATTTGAACATCTTTTTTTCTCAATTTTTTTTCCAGTTGCAATTTGGCCATGCCATTCTTTTCCTAAAACATTGAACATAAAATGTCTGGCTGACTAAGTGGGCAAAGGCCAAGAAGTAGCTTTTTATTATTCAGTCACAATAAGATTTACCATTTGCAAAAATCATGGAGGCACCTAGAGAAATGGTAGAGTAAGGGTAGACCCCTGGATAATGAGTGCAAAGCTCGGGTGGGAAGAGATGGTAACATAGACTGGGGTGATCATGCTGGACATGAAGAGTTCAGATTCCACAAGCATGAGGTAAGACATTGAGACTCGGCAATAGTTTGGATATGGAGATCATAGAAAGAGAGGAGTCAGGAGAACCTAACAATTCTCTTTCATACTTTGATGGGGTAGGAATGTCTTCGCTGGGGATGGAAAACAGAGATGAGGGTTCGATTTGAGAAGGGAAATAATGCATTTCATTTTGATTCCATTATGTTTCTGGTGACTTGGAATTACTTAATTAAAGATATAAATTAGCCATAGATGTGGGTGTGGTGCTCAGTGGATCGGTATCCACTGTAGATAAAAATATGGGAGTTAAAGATGCAAAAATGGTAAAAAAAAAAAAAAAGTCTAAGTGATTCATTGCACAGTGACTATAGCTAACAGCAATATACTGTATACTTGAAAATTGCTGAGAGTAGATGTTAAGTATTCTTATCACAAAAAAGTGATAACTATGCGAGGAAATGCATGCTAAAATTTGCTTGATTTAGCCATTCCTTAATGCAGAAACATTTCAAAACATTATGTCATACACCAAAAATAGTTACAGAATTTGTATGTGTCAATTAAAATAAATAATCACCATAATAAAATACACACTTGAAAATGATGGTAAAAGAAACATCAAGAAGATTTCCCAAGGAAAATGAGAAGGGAGAGTGCCACACCTTGTGCAATTCTAGTTGAAGAGACTGAGCCTGCAGAGTCTGCAAAGGAGATGCTCAAGTTGTAGACATAGAAACAAGAGTATGCACCATCACATCATCCAAGGGAATCAATGGTTCTGATAATGACACCATGGTCACCAGGGTCCAGAGTGGCCAAGAGTGAAAGAAGGAAAGAATTTTGTTGTGTGGTTTGGAAGTAGTGTGTCTCCCAAGGGCTGGTGGGTTGGAAGGTTGGTCTTCAGTATGGGGACACTGGGAGGCAGAATCTTTAAGAGTTGGAGCCAAGTGGGAGGTCCCTAAGTCCGTTACACACTTGCCCTCAGATTTTTATAGGGATCCTCTTGAGAAGATCATTACAACAGCCTGATCCTGGTCCCACCTAGCCTCTCTCTGGCTTCCTGTTTCAAGATGTGATCCTTCGTCCATGGAATCTTCACATGACCTTGTGCATGCTGTTGGGCTTTTCAGCCTCCAAAACTCTGAGCTAAATAAATCTTTTTTTCTTCATAAGTATCCTGACTCAGGAATTTCATTATGGTAACCAAAAATAGGCTAATACAAACTGAAAACAACCTTTGGGTTGAGAGTCATGTAGGTCATTGATAAACTAGGATATTGTTGGTAGAGTGGCATAGGTAGAAGCCAATGATGCCAACTTTACATGAGTGGGAGGGTGAGGAAATGGCAACAGAGATGTACAGACAGCACAAATCATTCAACTTGACAATATACAATGTGGACTAACCATCCTCAAAGCTGATGATGGGAAATGAAATCTCCGTACTCTTTTTTTTTTCTAATTATAGAGTATAGTTTTTTAACTGCCAGAACTATTTTCACAACGTGTACCCCCTTTAAAGACTGAGAGGTGCCAACACCACAGAGAATCACCTTTGGCAGTTTCCTATCTTATACAAGGAGGTAAAACTACTGTGGATTTTATTTGTCTAGGGTTATTTTCTTCATCTGTTGGGATAACTGTGATAGAACAAAAGTCCTGCCTGGGGAAAGGACATTTTCCTGCATTTGTAGAGGCCAGAACCTCCTGGTCAAGGCCTGACCACAGTCTATGAATCTAAAACTAATCTCAAAGAGCCTGGGGCTGGTCAGAGGAACCTAGTAAATGCGTCATTTTTCTGTGCACTTTGAACTAAATGCATTGTCCACACAAGACTCTCCATGTACCTCCCATGTGTGTTAATTTTTTGCCAATATTAGCAAAGAAAGAAATACTCAAACAAAATGCCAAGGACTTGACAGGTCTATTTTTCAGAGATGAATTAGGAAGAAGGAATCCACTTAGAAATTGGGATGTTGATATTGGAGAGGGAAAGCAGGTCTTGTTTCCCTTCAAAAGGTCTCTTTTTTTAAAAAAAATTTTTTTTATCCGTGTGAATCCAGGAATCCATATCACATTTTGAAAGATGTCCTTGAGTTTCAGGGGGAAATTAGTTGCATGCCTTCTAAGCTAGGATATGGCTGAGTCTATTTCATTTCTTAAACGTCTAAGAAATATCAAGAGGATCTATTAAGCTAAAAGACCCCTGTCAATGCAACATTAGAGAACTTGATTAGAGCCCAGCACTCAGGAAAATCATTTTCAGCTTCGCACATGCTACATTGCACATGTAATATGTTGTATTTGATGTTATTTGTCATTTATTAAATGTATATGCTAATACGAAGTGTTCCATTTCCTGATTATGGGATGTTAAAAAAGTTCAAGCTCACGTCCCAATCACACTCAAAAAGCCTGACTTCCAGAGCATTTCCATAAGCAAATTCTAAGCAGCAGAGGGGCATTTGTTAATTTTTATTTACAGACTGCCTCTTGTGCTCTAGGCATTAGATAGGAAATATGTCAAGGAGACTATAACCAACTCAGCCCCTGCCCTCCAGAGGCTTAGAGTCCAGAGGAGAAAGATGCACACGGAACTAATTAAATATAACATGTCAAATGCAGGGAGACTGGCATACCCAATGCTTCAAGGAATGCAAAAGAAAAAAAGATACACATCTGGGGGGTTGGGGAGAAGACTTGTGGGGTGGGCAGCATCTAAGCTGGGCATATGTAGTCATGATTCTGGTTTAACTAGAAAGAAAAAATATATAAGAAACTGTCCTTAGTCATTTTTAAGATTGTCAAACAGTTCCTCATTTTAGGAGACAACTTGATATATCTCAGAATATAGCATTCTTTCTTTTTCCACAGGGACTATGTTCTAGGACCTCCAATAGATGCTTGAGACTATGGATATGCCAAATTTATGTATGTGTGTGTGTATATATATATAAATATATATGTATTATATATATATGCTTCTTCCTACATAATCATGTCTGTAATAAAATTTAATTTATAAACTAGGCATAGTAAGAGATTAACAATAACTATTAATATGATAGCACAAGTATAACAATATTCTGTAATAAAAGGTATTTGAGTATTGTCTGTGTTTCTCAAAATACCTTGGTGCATGGTACCCACCCCTTCTTTTTGTGATGAGGTAAGATAATATAATTGCCTACATGATAAAAGGAAATGAGGAGACCGATGCAGGTATTGTGGTGTTGCTTTAGGCTACAATGCAAGGCTCCTTGAACACAAACATTGCACAGTTACTACGACAGTCAATGTGGTAACATATGGCTATCAAGTGACTAATGTGTGTGGCACACACAATATGGATATGCCGAACACAAGCATGACTCACATCTTGGTGGTATGGGCAGAGAAGTGTAAATTGCTTATTTCTGGAATTTTCCATTTAATAGTTTTTAAACAAGGTTGACCACCAGTCACTGGAACCATAGAAAGTGGAATCACAGAGAACGGGGGACTACTGTACCAAGACAAGCGGAGGGCTAACCATCTGGGATGAAGAACATTCAGTGGACATGCAGTAAGTGTTCCACCACTCCTGATATTGTCACTTGGAGAACATTATTAGAGGGTCTAGAGAGGAGAAAGTAAGAAGAAGCACATGATATTTTCCCTCTGAAATAGTCATTCTAAGTGAGTCCCCTGACACCCACCTCGCTGACCCACCATCACCAACAACTCCAGGATCAGCTCCTAAAATACAACTCCCTAAAATACAAAAGGACCGTGGTTAATAAAAAACAGTCATCTTTTGATTATGTCACAAGTCATGCTTTTTAATAAATGTATTGCATAAAATAATTTAAAACTTTTATTGATATTTTAAAATATGACATAATTTTCCATGCTATAATTTATTTGACTCTTTTTTCCACAATGTTCATTGTTCATCTATCCAGCTTTTTCATCCTATTTGTAAATAGTATTTCTGTAAACATATTTGGTCTTCTTTTGATGATTTTTGGTGTTTTCCTATGGTAAATCCCAGAAGTGCAATAACTGAGGCAAAGTTCTCTTTTGGTTGACTCTCTTGATTAGACATCCTTTATTATTATTTTTTTCTGTTATCTTGTTTGAACTTTCTTGATTTATAAACATTCTTGTATTTTTGAGAGTTATTCTCATATATCTGAGGCAAATATATTCTAATAGTGTTACCTTTAACTTGAGTCATTTCCTCATTATACATTTTTCAAATTTTAATAATTTCTAATTTATCCATCCTTTCTATTTTTAATTATTGAAGCAAATTTAAATAATTCAAAGAATTATTCTTTTTGATACTCTTACAATTTTTCTTCTCTCTCTGTGTATATGTATTTAATATATCTTAAATCTATTTTGTGAACTTTTTAAGTTAGATATCTAACATGAAGAACCAGTTCTCCCTATTTCTTGAACACTTCTTTCAATCTCCACTAAGTTCAAACATCAGTATATTTCATCCTAACTCCAATATACACAAGAATTTATTTATGGACTTTCTGATCTATTTCATCTATCTATTTGTATATTCTTAAGCAATACCACACTTCTTCAATGATTAGTGCTTTATAAATTTGATATAAGTTGGTGCAAGTCCATTCCTTTGATCATTTACTTTAGAATTTCATGACTGTCCATGAGCAGTTATCTCCCATTTGAATTTTAGAATCTACTTGTCAATTTCTATAATAATCTCATTGCAGTTTTTATTGGGGTTACATTAAATTTTTAGATAATTTTGAAGAGAAGCGACATTTTTAAAATAGATCTTCCTAGCCATGAACTTTAAGTAATACTCCATTTGTATTTAAATCAATTTATTAAGTATTATATTTTTCCACAAAGGTCTATCTGACTTATCACTAAAATTATTTACTCTCAACTATAATATTTTATAAATTTATTGCTATATTGAACATGGTGCTTTGTATTTGGTTACTGTTGGTGTGCAGGAAAGCTTTTGAGTTTTGCATATTAATCTTGTATCTGGCTACTCTGCTGAAATCGTCTATTAATATTAATGCATTATTAATTATCCAATTGCTAATAGATTCTCTTGGATTATTTAAATTAGTTAATTATATCATCTTTAAGTTAAGATGGTTTTGTTTCTTTGCAACTTTATTTCTTTCCTTTTCTCCCTTACTAATTGGCTGGCACATCTAGTAAAATATTGAATAATAATAAGCATTTTATGTTTCCTAATTTTAGTGGGAATTCTTATGTTCAATCAATACTCTGTATACTTTGTGTACTGATTTTAATATTTCCTTCTATCTTTAGTCTATCATTTTTAATCACAACATGGCTCATGTTTTTATTTTTTAAAGAACTTTTGGACAGCTATTAAGTGACACAAATAGTTTTACTACTTGATTTTGCTAATATAGCAAATTATATTAATAGATTTTATTAAGAAAAAATGTCCAAATTTACATTTCCAACCCTTAATGTTCCCTGTGAATCCATTCCTTTTTTTTTTTAAACCAAATGCTTCTTGACAATCCCATTCTGATGAACAACACTTCTCATTTTTTTTTTTTTTTTTTTTTGGTACTGGGGACTGAACTCAGGGGCACTCGACCCCTGAGCCACATCCCTAGCCCTATTTTGTGTTTTATGTAGAGACAGGGTCTCACTGAGTTGCTTGCTTAGCGCCTCGCCCTTGCTGAGGCTGGCTTTGAACTCGCGATTCTCCTGTCTCAGCCTCCCTAAGTGCTGGGATTACAGGCTTGAGCCACCGCGCCCGGCTGAACAACACTTCTCAATGTTCATCTAGCTAAAACCCAAACTTCTGGTTTTCTTACCCAAATCTCTTTTTCCCTCAGTGATCCCAACATAAGTAAATGGCATCTCTATCCACCCTGTTGCTCAGAGGAAAACACAGGAGTCATTGTTGGCCCCTGGCTTTCTCTCATATATCACGTCTAACCCATTAGTACACTTTGTGGTCTCCACTTCTCAAAATTCCTCTGGAATTGCAGTCATCTCCACATTCACCCCTCTTACCCAAATCACCAACACTTCTCATGGGTGGTTTCAATAACACCCAGCTAATCTCCATGTTTATGCATTTTTCCCTGCATTCTATCCCCATTGGTAGCTGCAATGATCCTCATGATTTCTCCTGCTCAAAACATTCACTTGTACCCTGTAATCCCAGCACTGAGGGAGGCTGAGACAGGAGAATCGCGAGTTCAAAGCCAGCCTCAGCAATGGCGAGGCGCTAAGCAACTCAGTGAGACCCTGACTCTACATAAAACACAAAATAGGGCTGGGGATGTGGCTCAGTGGTGGAGTGCCCCTGAGTTCAATCCCTGGTACCAAAAAAATAAAATAAAATAAAATTCACTTGTTCCCATCACACTTAAATGAAATCTAAAATTGTTTTCAGGACCTATGAAGCACAACATAATCTGGCCTGTGATACTTCACAGTGTCATTTCCTGTCACTTTTTCCTTGCTCAATGGTTTCCACTACATTATAACATTGTGGTTCCCTAGTGTTACCACACATGATTCCAACTTAGAGCTTTTTCAGTTGTTACTCTGCATGGAAAAGTCTTTCTACAGATAGTCACTTAGCTCCTGCCCTACTTCTATAATATCACTCTCTCAGCACAGTCTTCCTTGATTATGCAGTCTCAACTGGACCATATTCATCATTTTCTATTTCTTTATCCTGCTTTGATTTTTTTTGTCATCATCTGACTTTGTATTATACATTTTAATCTTGCTCATTGTTTGGGTCTCCCATTATAATGAAAAATTCATAAGTGAGAGATTTGTCTATTTTACTCCCTGCACTACTCCCACTGACTGGAACAATGAGGATGTACTCAGACCTTGCCAAATGTTCCCTGGGAAAGGAGCAAAACCACCTCCATTTAAGAACTACTGTATTAAAGTTTGTATTAAAAAGAAAAATGTAATCAAATCAGTAAAAGTCAGATTTTGCCTGCAAGAAAGAAAAACTAGAAAGAACAAGCTAATCCTAAGGAGAGTAAAAAGAAAAAAATAATTAAAATCAGAGTGGAAATACAACAATGAAACACAGAGAAAAAACAAAAGTCAAAGAACACAGTAAAATTTATACACTTTCTGTCACAGTGACCAAGAAAAAGAGAGAAAAGATCAAAATGGCCAACATTAGGAATAAAAGAGAAAACATCATTAAAAAATCCCCAAAGTAGGGCTGGGGCTGTAGCTCTGTGGTAGAGTGTTTGCCTAGCATGTGTGAGGCCCTAGGTTCAATCCTCAGTACCACATATAAATAACAAATGAATAAAACAAAGATCCATCAAAACTAAAAAAAAAAAAAATGTTTAAAAAAAATCCCCAAAGTAACTGAGTGGCTATATTATTGTTGTTGTTGTTGTTGTTGTTGTTATGCAAAATTGACTTCAAACAAGAAAGATTAGCAGAGAAAAAGAGGAATGAAATCAATTCTAAATATGTATGTACACAATAATAGGCTTTCAAAATACATAAAGCAACACTGAGAACTGAAGAGAAGCAGATGGATCCAAACTTATGGTACAAGATTTTAATACTCCTATCAGTTCTTGGGAGAACAAGTAGGCAGAAAAGCAGTAAGTACATACAGGGCATGAACTAAATTATTAACCAACTTGACTTAGTTCACATTTATAAATCATCTATGCAGAAAAGCAGTAAGTACATACAGGGCATAAACTAAATTATTAACCAACTTGACTTAATTCACATTTATAAACCATCTACCCAAAATAGTAGAATGCACATATTTTTCAAGCACTCAAAGAATAATCACCAAGATAGACTGTATTTAGGGCCATAAAATAATTTCTAATAAATTCTAATAAAAGGATTAAAATCAAACAGACTAGTTTCCTTAACTTCAATAGAATTCAAGATTTAAAAAAACAGAAGAATAACTGGAAAATCACCAAATGTTTGGAAAATTGAATAAGAGTCATCTAAATAACCTTGAGGTCAAAGCAAAAGTCATACAAAAATAATTAGAAAATATTTTAACAGAATTAAAGCAAAATTACACACATCGAAATGTGTGCAATACAGTTAGAACCATATATTTAAATGCATATAGTAGAAAAAGAACAAAGTTCTAAAATCAATGATCTAAGCCCTCACCTTAGAAATTTGGAAAAAAAAAAACAGATTCTAGAAACTGTTGTACAACACTGTGCTTATAGTTAATGATACTATACTGTACACATAAAAACTTGTTAAAGTTTTCCCAATGACTTGGGGAGCTGAGGCAGGAGGATTACAAGTTTGAGACCAGCCTCATCAACTTAGTGAGACTCTGTCTCCAAATAAAAAATAAATAAAAGGGTGTTGGATATGTGGTTCAGTGGTTAAGCTCCCCTGGGTGGGGGCAACTTGTTAGATTTTATAATATCCATTCTTACCACAATTTTTAAAAACCCACAAGTTGAAATCAAAGCAAGTAGAAAGAGGAATTAATAAAAAATGAGAGTAATCAAAACTCAGTAGTTGTGGGGAAGTGTAGTTAAAGGGAGGTTGGGTTTGATCAGTGTACCCTGAATGCATGTATGAAAATATCACACTGGACCCCATTGATATGTACAATTAATAATTGTTAATCAAAATAAAATAACCGTAAATAAAAAACTTAAAAAACCTCTATTATAAACAACAATAAAGAAAAATCTTTTTGTTTTTAAACCAATAAATTTGATAAAGCTTTACATTTACTGGTCATGAAAACAAAAGACAGATATGAACAATAACATAAATCAAAAAGGGGAGGCCACACCACACCATACAGGCATTAAAAAGATAATAGGGGATATTACCATCAACTTTACGGAAGATAAATTACTAAAACCAACTAAAGTACAAATGGAAACTTGGAATAGCTCTATGTATCCACTAACGATAATAAATTGATGAATTAAAAGCCTTCCCACAAAGGAAATTCCAGGTCTGGAGGGTTTCTCTAGTCAATTCTATCAAACATTTAAGAAGAAGCACATCAATCCTACACAAATTTTTACAGAAATTAGGAGGTCTCACTTACTAAGTTTATGAAGCCAGCACTACCCCTACACCAAAACAAAACCAAAAAAATATCATAAGGGGGAAAGAATCAAAAATCTAGATACCAATATTCCTTGTGAACACAGATTTTAAAATCATTATCAAAGTATTAGCAAATTGAATTCAGCAATATGTTAAAATTAGAATATACCTAGAGATACTGGGGGGTATCTTCCTTGATTCAATATATAATGTGAAGTAACTACAGCTACACGAGGAGTCATTTCTATGCTCCTAACAACAGCATATTTTGCACAGGCTTTCTTTGCATCTATGCTATGTGTAATGAGCTCTGATCACTGATTTTTATAGATGAGAAAACTGACATTAACAAGGGTTTTACAAATGGGGTAAGGCAGTCTGCACAAAGAGTCCATACACACAAAACTACCCATTTTTGTTCCTTTCAAAGCAAAGAATTCTGAGCCTAAGGTGAATTTCTCCTGTGTCATCCCTCGCCAGCTGGTTTGGGAGAGAGATCTGCTAAAGTGAATGCCTTTCTCCAATATTTCTTCTATACCTCCACTCTCTCTCCCTCCAAAGGCTCTGAATTCTCCCTAAACATGTAGATAAGTAGCCTGTTTAATTACAGACTAAACTAATCTAGATGGTAAAATCTCCCTGGAGTAACAAAGATGCCCAATCATCTTTTTTATTACTAATCCTTAGACTATGACTTTTTCTAATGTATCTCTTCTTAAATTGCATTTACATTGATTCAAACCCAAGACTCCCTGCATTCTGCCGCACTTTCTCTTGATGAAGCTGCTTTTCTTATGTGTCTCTATGCTTTTAATTTCTTTTTCTTGCCTGATTACTTTGGCTGTATCTCCCAAGTAATTTTAAATAATAATGCTGATAGCTATCATGTTTTATTCTTAGACAAATTGGATATGCTTCTAATGTTTCATAATTATATATGATATTGATGAATGTGTCAAAATATGTTTTTATAAGTTGCAAAAACATGCTTCTGTTTTAACAGTGTTTTTTAAATTTTAGCAGATACATTTTAGCAATTGAAATTATTTTTCCTTTTGCTCTGTTCTACTCACCTTATTGCATATATTAATATATTTCCTAATATTGAATCAAACTTATTATCTAAAACAAGGTATTCTTGCCGTGGGAGCATTTTTATTATAATACAATACCAGATTTGATGTTAGTATTTTAACGTGTAAGAATTTGAATCTATAGTCTTAAACGAGAGTCTGTGGTTTTTCTTTTTCACTCTTGTGGTATATAGACTGGTTAGGATATCAATACTTTGTTAGTTTTCTTAAATAAATAATGAAGCACTTAACATAGGGCTATTCTTCTTATTAAAGTTTTGAAACAACCTACCCATGTTTGAATTTTAAAGGAAAATCTCTAAAGGTTTTCGCTTATCTCTTGTTTCTTTCTTTTCAATAATTAGTTTATTTACATCTCAATTCTAAGGTTTCCATCAGTTGCATCTTATGGATTTGAATTTGTAGTGAGCTCGTTATTTTTATTTTTTAAGTTTTTATTAATTCTAGATCATTGAGCTTCTTTGTCAGCTATTTGTCCTCCCTACTAGAGAATATACATAGAGATTTTCTAGAATATATGCTCACTTCCATATTAGTGCATTAATTTTCTTAGCAATGTTTCTACCATCAATCTCAGGACATTTCCTAGCAGAAATTCCTCAAATTTCATGATGTGTACTCTTAAACTCTGGTAGTCCTTTGATCATTTTATTGAGTGCTGAGAGAGAAGGTCAGAAGGCTCTACGCAAATACTCGTGGTTTCCAAGTCTCCTCCTTAGCTTTGAACTGGGCCCAATTGTTGATTTGATGTCTAACTGGACTGCTCATTCTTCAGTTCTCAATCCAACACTGATTTTCTTGGGAAGGCTTTTCCTGCAACTCACTATGAACTCCCATATACCCTCCCTGGCCTGAACATCTTTTAAAATTATCTCCCTTCCCCTTTAGAGCTTAAGCTTTATGATATCCATACTGTATCTACTTCATTCACGACCCCATCCCCAGGGTATTACCAGACGTGTAGACCTTTGTGGGTACTAAGCAAGTTTTTTTCATTTGATTCCCACAGGGCATGGAACTTGCCATCCCTTGTCTTTTTTCCTTCCATACAGTTCTGGATGCAGAGCAGATGCTCAACAAATACCACATTTCAGAAAAGTACGTGGGATCAATTAGTTTTCCATTTTCTAGTGTCTCTAATTTGAGTCTTCAGAAACTAAGTTTTTCTCCTGTTTTCATTAGAATGTGAGACTCAACAGCTGGAAATGACCTCAAAGTTTATTTGGTCTCAGTGTCTGACTGTAATGGGTTGATACAAATTCAGACAAGTAAACATCTGATTTTTCAAAACAATATTCCAGGAAAATTGATTTTCCTAGTTTCCTGGAGTTTTCTTTAATTGTCACAAATATCTCTTAAACAAAGAGTTCTTATGTCTCAGCTCATTTCTGCTTGTCGCTATGTCGGGTTGTAGGTCTTTGTTTTTCTCCCTGGGTATTTGTAGCCATTCCTGCTATAATTACTTCTTGGCCAAAGTTTCATTTGTCTGACAGTTAGACAGACAGAAAGACAGACAGTATGCTCACCTTTAAACTCAAGGGAATCCCTCTTCTCCTTCGCAAGGATTGGGACAGATCCAGCAAACAGAAATCTTTGCAAAGGCTAAGGTATTAAAGACAGAAACAGCATTACAAAATTGTCTCTTGAAGCCATATCATCTTTCCCTCAGAACTTGCAAAAGGCCAAGTAGACAATTGCCTATCAGGCAAGGAGAATTTCTGACAGACTTCCTACCTCCAGTTCTCTTTTGTCTATAGGTCAAATTCAGGCCTCAGTATTGTATCTAAGGCACTGATTTCCAGCTCTAAAGACCTCTGTCGTATCATGCCAGTGTTCAATGTCATGGCATAGTAAGCCATGTGAGCCTCCAGCATCTCAGCTTATATTAGCAAAGTTCTGAGTGCAGGATATCTAAGGATGAGAGGCATTGAAGGGACTGAAAGGCAAACTGTGTGGAAAAGCAAACTATTTTTTCCTCTGCTCTTAGGCTATGCCAATCAACATAGAAGATTTTCGTGACTTCAAACGGTGCGGGGTTTTCTCCCCACCAGCAAGGAAGCAGCAGACTCCAGCTTGGTGTCTGTCACTTAGTTCAATTCTGAATACTGTCTGCTTGGAGACAACATCACATCCTCCACATTAAGGGCTCACTCCCCAAGACTGCCCACCCCACCTGGTGATGCTAATCCCAAGCCCCAAGTTGTCTGTCTTGCTTCTGACCAATACGCTATAAGTTAGGACTCTGACAGGTCTGTCCTCCAATTCTGCTAGTTGCCTAGAGTGCCTCCTAGAACTCAAGGAAATGCTTATGTTTACCAGGTTACCATAAAAGATAGTTGGGGTCCTTGGCATATATGGCAGAAAAGAATCTCAGCGGGTTCCAGTCAGATACAGATGAATTCATTTAGGAAAAGCAGATATACATTCAAGGAAGAATGCGGGCTGCATCAAGGGAGAGACCTCTTTGGGGGTGAAGTAAGAAATACACATTCAAAGGAGAATGCCTGCCATCTTGAGAGTAAGATTTAGGGGGAAAGCAAGGAACACACCCTAAAGGGAGAATATGGGCCATCTCCAGAGGGAAAAGTGGGGTGTTAATATTTATAGAGGAACAGTTGCTGGGGACTAGATTAGAGGTGGAGCCCAGGCAGAGTTACACAATTCCACACGTTTCTCCAGTACTCGCACATTGCCCTTGTGTCATATATGTCATGTCAAGGGTCAAAGGCGGGCCAAGAGTGAAGGCTGGGTGGCTCTGGATTGTTTGTTTTGCATGTCACAGTTCATGGGCATTTTCTGCATTCCAACCCTTCGTGGGCAAAGGGTGCTTATCTTTGGAGACTCAGTCTGCCTTCCCTTTTCTGTATTCCCAAACTCCTACATCACCTGGGCACACATTAACCAACAAATGACTTGTGACTTGCCTTACTTGTGCCTCTCACTTTCTACTGCATGGCTCTCACTTAGGAGCATGTCTCTGACTCCGCCACCCCTATTACCTGCTTTCTTGGACATTTATTGCAAGGTTTGACCAGGAGCCTCCTCTCTCCATTAGAGAAGCACAAAGGATAGACTCTCCCTGGCGGCTGCAGGGACCACGCGTGGCATCAAAGATCCCTCCTTCAAGTGGGAGGGGAAATGGAGATGGCAAGCCAGCATCCTGGGAACCAACCTCATGCCCCTCCCACCATCTCATCTGGCCACCAGCAACCCTGTCATTTCCCTGCCACCGGGTTGGCTCAAACAAAGCTCTCATTGAAGAGATTACAGACAGATGCTCTGGCGTGATTCAGAGACCCCGTGCAAGGAGAGCAGTCAGGTTTTCTCTTAAGCGACAGCCATCATTTTCCACAGGCAGGGTAATTACAGGTTAGCCCTTCTGCAGCGCAAGCCATCTGAGGTTGAGACAATGGTGAGCAGCATGGGACTGCCTCGAAGACGGAAGGGAGAGGACAGAAGGGAACAGAAGGACTCAATCTTTTTAAATTTATTTTAATAAAGCATGGGTTTTCCAAGAGGCCAAAGGGCCTCGTTAGCCACAACATGGTTGGGATCGACCAACAGCTTCCCCCAACTCCTCGCTCCTCATAATTCAATCAGAGCCACAGATGGAAACGTTCAGAAGGTGTCTTCCTTTTCTTGGCCCTTTCAGAACCCTTCCTGTCTCACTGCCTCAGACGAAGCGGAGAGCCCAAGGTCCCTCCTGGCCCCACAAGCGTGGCCCCTCACTCTCTCTTTCCTCCACACTCCCAAGCTCCCTTGAGGCTCTGCTCCACCCACTGCCCTGTTGGACTCTGGCTCTACAGCCCCTCCTGGGCTGATCAGAAATGGTGGGTCTTTACATCTCTATTTCTGCTTCACCTGGTCCTCCAGCTAAGAAGTCGGTATCCTAAAGGCAATGTCCTGGCCTTCTTTTCTCTTGAGGCCCAAGAGGCTGTCCCAGCAGACATAAGGTGTGGTGGTCCCCCAGGAAAGGGCGAGCAGCCTGACTGAATTACTCCTGAGGAAGATTACTTGTTGAAGGGATGACGGTAAATGAACATCACCAGCCTCTCCAGCTAGGAATATAGCTGCCTACATGCACACACGCACGCACACACACACACACTTCTGAGTTTGAAATGCTGTTTACCACCCCAGGCACTTACTACATTTCCCCTGGGTCTCGACCATTGCTCCAGACTTCTGGAACTTTCTTCAAGAGATTTTTCTCTCCTCATCTTTCACTACAAGTTGCCTCCCAATGTTAAAGCCCAGAAAAACAAATACTACCTTATTGACTTTTCTCAAAGAGCAGAAACAGCAAAAGTGTAGTGAAGGAAGGGTACCACAGGGAGGGGATTTGGTCTCATTTAGAGCAAATGGATGGGTTAATTTTTCTACCTGGGGCTGTAGAAAATGAGTTCCTAAGCAAACAAATCTCTGTTGTCACATGGAGCCACTTCTTTTCCTCATGAGCAGAGACCAAGGGCAGCTTGTTCCTCCCTCCATCCTGGCAGAATTTTAGCTGATGTTAGCATCCTCCACCAGGGAAACTTCCCATGTTGGAGGGCCCATGAGGTTGCTCGGCCCCTCACCCTCTGGGACACAGAGCTCTCCCCAGGGCAAGTCTGGTCCTCAGGCTGAGAATCTAAATTCTAGGTTTTTCCCCATCTTCATGCTACTCATTTTGAGGCAGCTGCAGGGCCGAGGGTCTTACCTGTTGCCTGGTGACAGTCCTGACTTCTATTCCATATGCACCTGCTCCTTGTTTGGGACGGAGAATAGTGACAGCTATTTACTTTTATGAAGACCTCTCTTTCAGTGCCTTCCTCCACAAAAGACCAGGTAATATATTGGTGCAGGTAGAGGGGGTGGACACCCAAAGTGGATTTAGGAAAGGAATTACCCATCTCCAGGGCTTCACCTAGAGCTGCCTCCCTGTTTTAGTCAGCCGTTCAACAGTGTGACCAAAATACTCAACAAGAACAACTTAGAGAAGAAAACTTGTATTTTGGGCTCATGGTTTCAGAGGTTCAGTTCATGGTCAGCCAACTCCATTGCTCCGAGCCCAATATATCATGGTGAAAGAAAGCTACTCAGTTCTTGGCAGCCAAGAAGCACAGAGCTAGCACAAGGAACCAGGAACAAAATATACAATCCCCAAAGCACGGCCCAGGGACACTCCTTCTTCAGCCACACCTCACCTGCCTACAGTTACCACTCAGAAATCTCTGCAACTTATTCACCCATCAAATGGATCACCCATAGATTAGATCATAGCTCTTGAAATCTAATCATTTGGGGGGACACCTCACATCCAAACCGTACATCTCCTTAGCCTAAATGCCTTTTCAGTCCTCCTGCCTCATCCTGTCCCCCTTGAATTGATGTGGAGGACTGCTTCTGGACTGCTGTTGAGTGGGACCACACCTTGCCAGACTTCCATGCTGGCTTCTCTCCATCCCTGTATCCTGGACCCTCCTCTGACTCAGTCTGAGCATCTCAGACACCAGCTTGCATTTCAGTCTTGACCTGGGCAGGAGGTCTGATCATGAGTCATCCAAAGTGGATCCATTTGGAAAAATTCAAAGGAGGATCCAAATGAGGCTCACCCTACAATCTAGGTTTTTTTAAAGCATGTTGCTATGAAAGGGTCAGGCCATGGTATAAAGATGGACAGACCTCTTCTGGGACAACCAGAGACTCATTGTAGATCCTAGCCATGGGACATCACAGACAAGTGGCCTCAGAGGCCAGAGAGTTCACACCCCGTAACTCCATCTATGCTAAGTACTTCTCCCTGTATGCTCAAACATACTCGTAATGAAGAGGAAATTGGGTCCATATGCACTGATTCCTTTCAACCCCAAGCAGCCACATGCTGTTTTCTGGACCTGTTTAGTTGTCCATGAAACCCCAGAGTTGCCTGTGAAACAGAGGGCACCCTGAAGAACCCCATCGCCATTTGTGCTCCAGAGTATGCCCCTCTGGGGCCAGCCGCCTCCCTCAGCATATGGGTGGGCAGCAGACGGGGCTGAGCCAGGACGTACTGGTAGCTTTGCCTAGGTTGTGTGGGTCCAGAACAGAGGGGCTACCATAGGCTGCTCTTACTTCCTCCAGACTTTACTTTTTTCAAGACAAAATTGTTCTAGACGCCTAATTCATTAGGAGCCTAAAGACCTGGCATTGCCCACTTTTGAAAAGACCCCAATCTTCCTAACCTCAGCTTCCTCCTTCCTGGCATAGGATACCTGCCTCTTCTACTATAGGAGTGTTAAGATGACACCCATGCCCGTGACATTGGAAATCTGCATGGTACTCAACACCCCTCTCTCCAGAAGACCCTCTGGTCCACACAGCAATGACAATGTTTGCTATCACCACCAGCGGCAGGATTCATTCATTTCCATATACCTGTGCATTATTTGCACTGGACTGTCTTGTTTATTCTTTGCAACACCCAGGAGAAGTTAGACGTTAGCACAACTCCCATTGAGGAGAGCCCCAAGGCTCATAAAAACTCAATGATGTGCTGAAGACCTTGCAGATCATGAAGTATCTGGCCACCCCCAAAGCCAGGCATGCACCTGCCGACCTTTCCATTCCACCAGGGCATTTTCTCTGCTGGTCCATCCAGCCCGAGTCCCACCCTGGAGACAGTGGGTGCTCAAGTAGGGCTGTTGAGGGCTTATCTGCCAGGTCAGCTCAATTGACCACTCTTTCTCATAGCTGCAGGGTTCTATCCTCCTCAGTTCTGGGAAGACATGAGGAGTCCACCTAAAGTTTTGAGATCAACTGAAATCATGGCTTGAATGGAATTAGGTGTATGAACCAGTGCTGGGGATTCTCCTGGCTGGCCCTGGAACCTGGGAAGACATTTCCAGCCAGTATGTAGAAATCAGCTGTTGTATGAGCCAGGACTTCTTTTGTAAAAAGCAAATAGGGAACAAATGCAGGTCTAAGCAAAAACTTGTGGACTTAGCCAAACAGACAAGGATCAGGTCTGGTTTGATCCAGGACTGAAAAACGGTTGCTAATTCTAACTCCCCTATTAAATCTCTCGTGGTCACAAGGCTTCTGCAATTGCTTTCCCCTCTGTATAGCCTAGTTTATATCTCATAGGAAAGACACCTGCTTCTTTTGCAGTAGCCTGGACACAGAGCTCATTGATCCAGTTGAATCAAGTGACCATCACATGGAAATAATTGCTCTGCCTGGGGGAAAACATAGTGAGGTGATTGGCTGCAGCCTGAGTCCTGTGCTCCATCTGTGGGGTGGGGCCAGACTGAGGGAGAGGACCAAATCCATTCAGATCACGTGGGCTGAGAGCCAGGGAAGGGGAGCAAGCTTTTCAAGGGACATTAGACATGGTTGTTAAAAAAAAGAGCAGATCAAACCAGATATCCCCAAACTCCAATATCCACTGGAGGCACAAACAAGCTCTTATTGTTTCTGTAAAAGTAGAAGTTGGCAAACATTTTCTTCAGTGGGCCAGACAGTCAATATTTTCAGCTTTGTGGGCCATAAGGTCTCTGTCGCTACTGCTCAACTCTGCCACCACAGTGTGAAATCAGCCAGACAATACGTAAATGAATGAATATGGCTATGTTCCAACAAAACTTTATTTAAGGACACTGAAATTTGAATTTCATATAATTTTCACGTGTCACAAAATATTACTCTTCTTTTGAGGTTTTCAAACATTTTAAAAAAATAAAAATTTATTCCCAGACCAGAGGCCACAGGGACACAGGCAGCAGGCAGACTGGATGTGGCTGATCCTTGGGGCTCTCCAGAGGTGGGAAACGAGGAGGAGGGCCCCTTGTGCTGTCCAAGGGTGCACAGTCCAGGTGGAACTGTGCATCTAGGGAACACGAATAAGAAAAAGCTGGAAAATCAGTGGAACAAAGTGAAATTCTCAGTTTGGTTAGCAATTTACCTACGTCCTCTTCCTTACTAATTTACAGGGAGAAGTCTATTAATCATTCTGGGTACAGAAAGGAAATCGCATTCTCAGCATAAACATAAATTATCAGCCTAAAACTCAAATTCCTTCAGAGGGATGGGGCAAGTTTTTAAAAAAAGTTTCAAATAGCTCAAATAGAACAAATGGATGTGAGGATATAATGCATCTTTTGAAATACAAACCTGAAAAGATGTTATGCTCAATTACACTGACAAAAGATTTGGGATCCAGCAATATCCTCCGTGGAATTCCGCAGCTAAACAGGAATGCTAAATCACACTCTAACTTAAGCAAGAATAATATAGCATAAGCCACATTACATGCGGGCCCGCTGGGAGGTCGAATCTGCTCCGTGTCTGCAAGAAGGGGGACTTGCCTGCAAAGACTCTCGCATGGCTAAGCTGCCAGCCTCCCAAATTGAGCATGGAGGTGTCTTGGGCAGAAAAACAAGATCACTAAAGGTCAAGAAAGGTCATCATGAGATTTCTCATAAGGCGAAGAGGCTGGATTTTTCTAAGGAAGCAGCCTCAGTTCCAAGCGGCCAATGATAGGGAAAGAAGAGATTGCAGAAGGATAAGAAAAAGGGAGTTCCAAAGCTGTAGCCTGGAGAGCGCGTAGCTCCCCTAAAGGCACAGGCAAGGCCACCGTGAACTTGGGTCCTCCCAGCCCCGCCCCCACTGCTTTCAGCTCCTAGGTTGAGCAGAAGTTTCCCCAGACCCTGTGAAATCTCCCATCAGCCTTCCTGTCTCAGCCTCATTCCAGGGTCCCTATAAGATAACAGCTTTCTCATATTTCACGTAGTATGTAGCAGAACAGCGGCACACAGTAGGCATTTGTTTAATGCCCAAGATGCTGGTGCTGGCAAGGGCATGTGTGTTAGACCATCAAAGGAACAGAAACGCAAGGCTAGAACCTGCAAAGCGAGGGTTCAGCTGCCATGCTCTCCAGAAGGCAGACTGAGATTTGATGTGTTTGGTCAGTAACAGGACAAGTGTCAGAGGCTGACGTGTGGCATCTGTACTCTAGGCATCCTGGGGGTGTGGGAGATAGATGAGCTAAAGAGAAAGAAGGAAAGAAAAGAAGGAAGGGAGGGAGGGAAAACTGATTCTGAAGAAAAAGGAGCATCTCTGCTCTGCACAGCTTTCAAAGTCAAACCTGGGACCCACAACTTACACATGCCTGGGGCGGATGGTCTGAGCTTCACTTGAGGAGTTCAGTAACAGAGGTTTCCTGATAGAGGACGGAATTTCCCGTCATTGGAACTAGTTGGGCACAGGGAGCAAAATCATCCCCAAGAACGCAACCTGGAGCATAAATCTTATGTTGTTTGGGGTTTTAGATATTCTGTGGCTCCTTGTATGTCCCACACTCTGAGATCTAAACTGAGAAAGAAATGGACCCAGGAGGCAGAGCCAGCTGCACATAGTATTTGTCACTGCTTGAGCTGGATTGGAGACTCAAGCTTGGTGTTCTACTAAAATTGAACTTCCTAATTCTTTCCCCCAGCTCTCAGACCAGATTTAGGTGCCCAGGGAAAATATATACACAGCCAGAAGAAAAGACTATGGTGAGCTGTCTGATCCCCCATAGAACCATGAAGCCCAGAGATGCAACCCAGACCTGCTCCTAGATAACAGGTTGGGCCCCGCTTGCTGTGGTTTGCTCTCCACAAGGTTGCAAGAGTAGAGAAGCATCCCGGTTTCAGAGGGGTCCCTCCATGCCCCACAAGAGGAACTGAGCAAGGCAGGTGGGAAAAGGGTGAAACACCAGAAATTCCCTGGCACAGAGAGGCACTTCTCCTCCTGCCTCCAAGACCTTTGTGATGATCATCGGAAGCCAGTCTTTGGGGGTTTACAGAGAAGACGCTGGCCTGTAGATGCCGAGGCAGAGGACATACCATAGCAGCTCTTTAGCCATCTGCTGAGGAAATACCACGGTAAATTAAAATGAGAGTGGATTTGTGACTTCTGTCTTTTCCAAAAAGATAGTGTTGGCAGGTTTATGAGAAAACCATTCCCGAACACCTTGAATTTATATGGCACGCTTATTTCAAAAGCTCTTCCACATCTGTTAGCTCTTTGAAGCCCCTGGAGGCAGGTAGGGCAGGAAGGAGAACTGGGTGGGGGAAATGGAGCCACAGAGAAGTTTGGCGACTTACCAGATTGTGTGGCTCCCCATGGAGAGGCCAGGGTGCCACCCAGAACCCCAACCTCAACGTGTACCAAAGGGACTGCTTCTTCTTGCTTGGGAGCAGTGGACAAGGGTGTGATATAATAAGGGTGGAAGTTAAGTGACCACTTAAAAGCTGGACAGCCAAGTGCACAGAGAGCCCCGGGAGCACCCCTTTCTCACATATACACACAGCCCTGCACCCATGTGCCCTGTAAATTATCCAAGGTTTATAGGCAAGGAAATAATGGCTCCTCAAACACAAACAAACAGAGGCTGATTGACAAGGGGACCCCTCATAATCAGCGCTGCAGTAAACTATACTAATTACAGTGTCAATTGGTAACATTATAAAGGTTGAAGCTACATAATGAAAAAAGAGCATACACACAGGCAGAGCGGGTTCAGCAAATGTAATTACAGGGTGACATTATTGGCAAATAGTATTTTATGAGGTATTAACAAGGATGTGGCATAAACACATTCCGAAACTTGCAGACTCCTCAGGGATGGAGGAACCCAGTATCTGCCAAAGGTTCACCCACAAACACTGCACACTAGCCAGTCCCAAAGTTTGGAAGAGCCCTCTAAAGTTCTTCTTGAGATTTCCCAAAGGAAAAGATGTTTTCAGATGGAGGATCACCTTCCTCTTCTAGTTCCTTGGATGTGACAATATCCATGTTGCTGGCCTGTCTTAAGCTCTTCACTGTTCAAATCATAAGATCTTGGATAGTCCAAGTTAAGGCACCCTAGATGGTATTTACCTTGACAGTCACTCTACAGTAGGCATGGGGAAGGACAGACTCCTCCTGTTGCTTCTAACTATGTTCTGATATGCAATGGTATTTGTGGGTCTCTCTGACAGGAGCTGACCTAGACACTCAGGCCAAGACCTCTGCTGGCCTTATGTTCAGTCTACAGGAGATCCAAGATAAACACACCAGATGATATTGAATGTCATGAAAAAAGTTAAACAGAGGGGTGCGGCAGTGAGTAACTGGAAGAGGAGAGACAGACTGGATGAGAGGTCCAGGTGGTATTCTTGCAGAGGAGATGCATGAGCCGAGACCTACAGGAGGAGAGGAAAAGTGTCTATCCAAGGAGCTCCAGCTCCTGGCAGAGATGGGCCAGAACACAGGCCACTTTACTGGCAGTCTAAAGTCTTCCTATTGCATTGGGTACACTGACCAGAATTGGGGCCAGAATGGGAAGATAAACTCTCAACTCTAAGGATAGGTGGCTCTATTGCATTTTGCAGGTTGAAGGGGCATGAGAGATCATGTGGTTCCAAGTCCTCATATACTGGAGGATCACTCTTGCCATGTGCATAAATAAAGAAAGTACTTCCCAGTTCTGGTTGCTGATCTTTATACAGCAAACTCCCACAAACTTGTATTGTTGTCTTTCACATTTCTATGAATTGACTGGATGGTTCTTGCTAATGGTCTCTTATGCGGTTACAGGGGACAGAGCTGTGGAGGGCTCTTTCACTTACGTGACTCGACGAACTGGGATCTGATCATTTCTCTCCTCCTGTGGCTTTCCCACATAGCTAGTTTGGGCTTCCTCTAAGCATGGCCATCTCTGGGGATATGTCGGCCTCTTCCAGAGATCCTGGCATCCTCAGTATAAGCATTATGAAAGGCTCAGATAGAAGCTACAGGATTTTTCAGGACCTGGCAATGGAAGAGTCAAACATCCTTTTTAATTTTAAATTAAAAAGTGTATGTATTTATCATGTAAAACATATTTGGAAATATGTGTACATTGCAGAATGGTTACATTAAGCTAATTAATATATGTTTTACTTCACATAGTTGCCGTTTAATGGTGAGAACACTTAAAATTTACTCTTTTACATATTTCAAGTAGAATGTATTGTTATTAACAGAATTTATTCTTCCTCTATAACTGAAATTTTCAAAATGACGTTCTTGCCCTTGACTGTCCAACTCCCACTTCTCTAGCCCCTGCTAACCATCATCTACTCTCTATTTTTGTGAGTTCAACTTTTTTATATTCCCCACATAAGTGAGATCATGTGTCATTTGTTTTTCATGCCTGGCTTATTTCACTTAATATGATGTCCTCTAGAATTATCTGTGTTGACACAAATGACTAGATTTCCTTTTTGCTTTTTTTAAGCTAAATAGCATTTCATCATGTACATAGACCACATTTTCTTTGTCCATTACTTTCTCCAAGGATGCTTATCTTGATTCCATATCTTGGTGATTGTGAATAAAGCTGCCAGAGAACTGGGGAATGCACAATCTCCTTGGCATACTGATTTCAATTCCTTTGGATATACACCCTGCAGAGGGATTACTGGTAAATCTTTTTTGTTGTTTGTTTGTTTTTAAAGAGGCATCCATAGTGTTTTCCATAATTCTACAGTGTAATAATTTACATAATTTACATTCCCACCAACAGTGTACAAAGGTTTTTCTTTACTTCACACCTTCTCCAACACTTGTTATCACTCATCTTTTTGATAATAGCCATTCTAATGGTGTGAGGTGATGTCTCTTGGTGGTCTTAATCTGCATTTCTTTGAGCATTAGTGATATTGAGCCATTTTTCACATATTGGTTATTTGTATGTCATCTTTTTTAGAAATATCTATTCATATGTCCTTTGCCAATTTTTAATTGGATATGTTTTCTTAATATTGAGTTGTTTAACTTCCCTATATATTTGAGATATTAACCCTTATGAAATGTCTGCAAATAGTTTCTCCCATTCTGTGGATTATTTCTTCACTCTGCTAACTGTCATTTGGGCTGTACAGAAATTTTTAAATTTATGTAATCTTATCTACTTTTGCTGCCCAAAATATTCTTTCTGCCACAATTTATTGATCAAGTAAATTACCAAGTCTATCCCAGATTCCAAGAAAGGAAAGCTAGACTCCACCTTTCAATGGGAGCATTAGCATCCTTAACCTACCATACTCCTCTTTACAGAAAGACAGCCTTTACCAAAGGCCTGGCCAGCCTTTTGACAACCTGATAGACATCTGTTTTTTTATACACAGATTGTCTTCCTTTTCCTCAAAATAATCAAAGAATTAGCCCGTGTTTATTGAGGGGCTACCATGTAAAAATGTATGAACTGGTTTGTGCACACCATCCACAATATACAATGCACTAAACTTCTCTACAGGTACTTACAGACCATATAAAGAGCCATATGCATCCCTTGTAATAGCTGAACTAACTTTTAAAGTGAATTTGACTTACAGCCCTGGTCCACAAAATAGGTCAAGGTAGTAAGTACTATTCTGGCAAAAGTGACAGCCCCAGGTCACTCCACATACCTCCGCCAAAATCTAAGCTTAGATAATCATAATGTACATGCCATCATTAAGCATGAATAGAGGAAAGGAGGGAGTAAAATATCCCTTCTCTTTATAAGAAGCCTTCCTGGTAGAAAAATATGGACACCAGCTCTGGCAGAGCTAATATGTTAATGAGATTTTTTAAATTACAAATTTATGTCAAATTGGCTTAGGCAAAAAAGGAAGGATAAGAAATTCTTAGGAGGTAGACTGTTTCAGATAAGGCTGGATCCAGGGGCTCCCAGAACATTATACTAATTAACATAGAATAATTAAGTGCAAGTTTGGATCTCTCCAGTTTTCATCTGTGTGTGCTTCACTCTCGGGGGTCATTTCTCTATGTCCTTGTGGACAGGATGGCCACCAACAGTTCCAGGCTTAGTTCTACCTTTATTTACATCTCACCACCACCACCACAAAATCCAGCTGAAGTTGACTTCTCTTAGGTTCAATGCTCAAACTACATCATCAGAGTGGTTGGTGACTGTCTTGCTCTGACTGTGGCTACCCACAGAGTCAGATGAACACTGGAGCCCCAGGTGAGTTACTGAGGTTACTTGTACTGAGAGGCAAGTAGTATTGGTTTCCAAAGTAAATTTGGTTCTCTTTCCCAAACAAAGTAGCCTGGAAACTGGGGAGGCAAACAAACAAAAAAACATTTATATGGAAAGAAAGAAAGCCAAGAGCAGAGAGACAGGAGGACAGATCTGAAAGAACAATACAAAGAATGCCTGATCTCTCCCCACAAGGTGAGAGCAGTGGCCAGCTCTCTAGGTCTTAACTGATAGCACAGGAACTTCTCTTCGGCATGGTCCCTGCATTTCTGGGCCAGGCTCAAGGTCAGAGGTCAGAACCTTGCTTTGGATCCTCATATCAGTTCTACCTTCCCTTCTGTGTCTGTCACCTGAGCTTCATGCACCAAGATATCCCCTGAACTCAGACAGCACCCAGAAATGTCCCAGAGAAACTCTCAGTGAGTGGCTCGTCCTGAAATAAAGCCAGAAAATGGGAGACCCACCTGCCATGCGGCATCATGAACATTGCCATTAAGTTTAAAGCCTTCGTAACAAAGAACACCACATTTATTATTGCAAATAAATCTGCAGATTTAAAACCCATCAGCCTTTAGACTTTATTTTTCCATGTAAAATAAATATGGCTAGAGTATAAGATTATGACTGCACCATTATTTTCTAAAGCTATCTAATTTAAGCATGACCTAAATGCCCCATGTTGTATACCCAGACAGGGAGGAACCACCCCACTCCTGGAAGAAGGTTCACCCCTCCACATGCAGAAGCCCATAAAATAGACTTCCCCATGCAACGGCTGGGTTTCGTCACTGTTTAATGAATTGTTGCACTCTTTATAGGATAAACAATAAATTGCACATGATTTATCATATTACCCAATAAATCATGTGACAAATCATTAGGCAGAGTGATAAAATCAAGTGTTTTAGAAATAAGTTAATCTATGATGCCAATGTGTAAACCAAGCAATTGCTTAAAAACCCTATTTACTAATCATTTTTACATAAAGAAAGATTAATGATTATGTAGATTAAATGTGTACTTATTCCTATAAACATCAGAGGGCCATGGGCCCTACTGGCCTTTTCTCCTTAGCAATGGCCTTGCAAAAGCCTTCCTTCTATAGCATAATTCCACCTGCCTCTCTCCTCCCAGGATTAGGCTAGATGGGGAAAGAAGGCTGGAGAAACCAGGGTAAGAGAAAGAAATGGTTAATAAAGACCATGTCACTGTGGGGAGCGGGGGTCTGGTGGAGCGGCTGTTCTCACCGTAAATTCTGTAATACACTAATTAACACTTTCATTAGGGCTCGGAGACAGGTTCTGATGCTGCTTGCTTCTCCAGTCTGCCTTCTTACCCAGCACTCTTTCTCACTTGTGACAACTATGTTTATAGCTTCTCTGCCCATCGAGCTGGCTGGCACATCGAATTACCCTCAAGAGTCCATGGGCATCACGTCACATTTGCGTGCCCAATATCATACGTGACGAGCTGTGCCACAGCTAGGGCCTTTAATGCACATCCCACGGACGGGCGGCCCCCAGAATGCATAGGCAAGATATTAAGCTAAATCTTTTTGGAGTCAAGCTTGTTTCACGTCAGTTGCACAAACATATTGGTTCCCTTAAAAGAACAAATGCTTTGTGAGCAAGGAAACGACTCCAGGACTGAAACCTGAGAAATCACTCCACGCATCAATTCAGCCTTTCCTTCTGAAAGTCTTTTTCTTAGAGGGATTAGGGGAGAGACTGTCTGGCTTCTAGAATATGAGTTGTGAACCAAATACAATATAAACTCTGGAAATTATTCAGCAAGGCAAAGAGAGAGAAGAGGAAGACTGACTAGTGGAAAGAGGAAGACAATCAGCATATCAGAGAAGTGGTTTTCCACTCCTGCATGAAGATGCTACTCATCTCAGAAGGTTCCACTGACTTTGAACCCCTCCAGCTTGAAATTGAACCCTGAAGTCTATCCTAGTCATGCAGAGAAAGGTGAAGGCGTCTTCAATGTGTTCTAAAACTCACATTCTCTTGTGCATGAAGCCCATGATAAAATGATTAAGAAAATGTTTATCAACAAGGTTTGGGAACCACCATCCCTAGAGCCTGGCAATGTAGTTGTGGTGAGACTGGATGAAGGATGGGAGATAATGGAGGAGAGGAGGACTGCAGTGCATTGTTATTCTTCTGAAAAAGCTCTCAAACAATGGAATGGATAAATTTTACTGACAACTTCAGCTTCAATGCACTACCTGGGAAATACTGCCTTCAAGGCAGAAATCCAAGAAATGAGCTTTTATACATAGTGTTTAGCCCTTCCTAAAAGGCAGACCAGTAGGGTTCAATCTGAGCCCTTTGTATAACACCTTCCCCTCACATTGCCCCTGAGAAGCCTATATGTACAGAATGAAGAACAACTCTCAGGTTCAGAAGAAAAGAACCCAACTGCCAAGATAAACCAAGAAAGTTGCCAAGCCAGCTATATCTCTTATCCACAGAAAAGAAAAAGATTAAGTAACACAAATCTTCATCTTATGTTCCCCTTATTTTTTATCCAGCCCACCTTAAACTCTACCCCAATTCACATTTCAAATACCATCTGTATCAGTCCAGATAGGTTGAGTTTTGTTTCAACAACACAAAACGTCAAAATCTCAGTAGCTTGAAACACAATTTTATTTCTTGCTCCTATGATGCAATCATGAGCCCAGAAATCTCACTAAAGCTGCTGTCCTCCCTGTAACAGATCCATAGTCAAGTCCACTTCAGTCTAATATATTTCTATTGCATTTCATGGTTTCCCAATCACCAAGGAAAGGAGCATGCAGAAGAAAGAAGTAGTTTTGAAATAGGTTCACCAGAATTTGAACATCATTTTATGGGCTAGAGTAAGTCCATATTCATGCCTATCTTTCAGGATGGGAAAGTCTAAGAATACCCTTCATTTCCCAGAACATTCTTCTCTGAAGACACCTTGTTCCCTGCAAAAGACAAAAGCAAAGAGCCCAAGTCACAGGGCCAATTGCTACTCATCTCAGAAGGCCCAGTATCTTACTATTGCAATCTGGACCATTTTCATCTTTAAAATTGTAATTCATATACTTTGTCTTTCTCTGCAAAGAGGCAATATGGCTTCATGGACAAGAGTGTGGATTCTGCAGTCGGACTGCCTGTACTTGAATCCAGTTCTGCCACTTATTACTAGCATGGTCTTGAATGAGACAAATAACTCTGTGCACTTCAGTTACTACTCTACAACATGGGACCAGTAAAAGTGCCTAGCTCACACAGTTGTTTTGAGGGTTTATACTAGAACATGTGAAGCTTTGGAGGGACATCCAGCTCTGAAGGAGTGCTCTAGAAATGTTTTATGTAACTATGGTGCTTTATCATCTGCAAAGGGCACTCACCATATAATCAATCTGAGAAATCATCTCCTGTATCCTCTATCTTCTCCCTCACCCCATGGAGAGGGCAGAGATGATGAAAGCATGTTACTTCTTTAAAGGCTAAGAAAGACATTTCAAAACTAGATTAGGTAGTGTGGGTATTTGCTCTGCATACAAAAATGAGGGATTTTGAAGAAATGTGGCAGAAATAGTGTGCTATAGTTTGAATCTAAAGTGTTCTCGAAAGGTCCATGTTTTGAAGGCTTGGTCCCGAGTGTGCTGTTATTGGTTGGTGATGGAACCTTTCAGGAATTGGGGAATTGGGCCTAGTTTAAAGTCATTGCAGAAGTGTCCTTGAAAGTGATTGTAGAACACAGCCCCTTCCTTTCTTCCCTTTTGGCATCCTGACATTGTTGCTGTACCACACACCTCCCACCAGACACCTAAAAGCAATGGGTTTACCTCATCATGGACTCAGACCTCAAAAACCATGAGCCTAAATAAATCTTTTCTCCTTATTAGTTGATGATCTCAGGAATATGTTATAATGAAAAAAAAAATCCAACACATAGTCATATCTGCTAAATAGCCCATATGTCCCCTCAATCTTCTAACCCCTTTGCAGTTAAGTGAGCCTTGTGGTTAGTTGAGGGCAATAAATTAGGAGCAGAATTAAGATGGCCACTTTCAGGGCCACAGTTTGCTTACAGACATAAGATTCTCCAGCCCTCTCCTCTCCTGTCACAGTAACTGAGAAGACATCATGCTGAGAAAGCAAAGTCTGAGTTATCTTACCCCTGTCGTATGTTCATTCTAAAGACTTGCATTGGGATTGCACGTGCATGAAACCTTTGTTTCATTAACCTCTAATGGTTTGGAGTTATTTGTTATTACAGCATATCCTAGCTTTGCCTGACTAATATAAGGGGGGACATTTCTGAAAACAAGGACAAAGCACAGAGAAGACTGCCAAGCTATCAGATGGAGTAGTTGCTAGTCCCTTAGGAGCAAGAGTAATTCATAAAAATGTTCAACATTTTGCATTGCTTTGAAGAAAATGCCTTCTATCTCTCCTTTTATGTTTTCATTTTATTCTGTTTTATGTTTTATTTTGTATTTTTTTTGCATGGGAAGAACAAGTAAAGAAAGAGATTGACATTTATTTTTATTTATTTATTTACTTATTTATTCTACTTAGGTATACATGACAGCAGAATGCATCTTGATTCACTGTACACAGATGGAGCACAACTTTTCATTTCTCTGATTGTACATGATGTAGAATCACATCACATATGCAGTCATACATGAAGCTAGGGCTATGATGTCCATCTCATTCCATCATCTCTACTGTCCCCCTGCTCCCTCCTCCCTCCCTCCACTTTGACAAAATTTCCTCCATTCTTCCCGTGTCCTCTCTTTCCTTATGGATCAGCGTCCACTTATCAGAGAGAACATTCGGCATTTGGTTTTTGGGAATTGGCTTATTTTGGTTAGCATGATATTCTCCAACTCCATCCATTTACCTGCAAATGCCATAATTTTATTGTCTTTTATTGCTGAGTAATATTCCATTTTGAATATATGTCACAATTTCTTTATCCATTCACCTATCAAAGAGCATCTAGGTTGGTTCCACAGTTTAGCAATTGTGAATTGAGCTGCTGTAAACATTGAAGTGGCCGTGTCACTGTAGTATGCTCTTTTTAAGTCCTTTGGGTATAGACCAAGGCATGAGATAGCTGGGTCAAATGGTGGTTCTATTCCAAGTTTTCTAAGGAATCTCCATACTGCTTTCCATGTTGGTTGTACCAATTTGCAGTCCCACCAGCAATGTATGAGTGTGCCTTTTCCCCCGACATTCTCGCCAACACATTGTTGTTTGTATTCTTGATAATTGCCATTCCGACTGGCATGAGATGAAATCTTAGAGTAGTTTTGATTTGCATTTCTCTAATGGCTAGAGATGTTGAACATTTTTTCATATATTTGTTGATCAACTGTATATCTTCTTCTGAAAAGTCTGTTCAGCTCCTTAGACCATTTATTGATTGGGATGTTTGTTTTTTGGTGTTAAGTTTTTTGAGTTCTTTATATACCCTGGAGATCAGTGCTCTATCTGATGTGCATGTGGCAAAAATTTGCTCCCAGAATGTAGGCTTTCTGTTCACTTCATTGATTGTTTCTTTTGCTGAGAAGCTTTTTAGTTTGAATCCATCCCATTTACTGATTCTCAATTTTATTTCTTATGCTTTAGGGGTCTTGTTAAGGAAGTCAGGGCTTAATCAGACATGATGAAGATTTGGGTCTACTTTTTCCTCAATTAGGTACAGGGTCTGTGGTCTCATTCCTAGGTCCTTTATCCACTTTGAGTTGAGTTTTGTGCATGGTGAGAGATAGGGGTTTAATTTCATTTTGCTGCATATGGATTTCCAGTTTTCCCAGCACCATTTGTTGAAGAAGCTATTTTCTCTCCAATGTATGTTTTTGGTATCTTTGTCTGGTATGAGATAGCTGTATTTATGTGGGTTTGTCTCTGTGTCTTCTGTTCTATATCATTGGTCTACATGTCTGTTTTGGTGCCAATACCATGCTGTTTTTGTTATTATAGCTTTATAGTATAGTTTAAATTCTGGTATTGTGATGCCTCCTCCTTCACTCTTCTTGCTAAGGATTGCTTTGGCTATTCTGGGTCTCTCATTCTTCCAAATTAATTTCATGATTGCTTTGTCTATTTCTATAAGGAATAATGTTGAGATTTTAATTGGAATTACATTGAATCTGCATAGCGCTTTGGGTAGTATGGCCATTTTGACAATATTGATTCTGCCTATCCAAGAGCATGGGAGATTTTTCCATCTTCTAAGGTCTTCTTCAATTTCTTCAGTGTCTTGTAGTTTGCATTGTAGAGATTTTTCACCTCTTTTGTTAAATTTATTCCCAAGTATTTTATTTTTTTGAGGCTATTGTGAATGGAATAGTTTTCCTAATTTCTCTTTCAGAAGATTCATCACTGATGTATAGAAATGGAATTGACTTATGGGTGTTGATTTTATATTCTGTTACTTTCCTGAATTCATTTATTAATTCTAGAAGCTTTCTGGTGGAATTTTTGGATCCTCTAATTATAGAATCATGTTGTCGGCAAATAATGATAGTTTGAGTTCTTTTCCTATTCATATCCCTTTAATTTATTTCGTCTGTCTAATTTCTCTGGCTAATGTTTCAAGTACTATATTGAATAGCAGTGGTGAGAGAGGGCATCCCTGTCTTGTTCCCATTTTTAGAGGGAATGCTTCCAATTTTTCTCCATTTAGGATGATGTTGGCCTTGGGCTTAGTATAGATAGCTCTTACAAAGTTGAGGCATAGCCGGGCACGGTGGCGCAAGCCTGTAATCCCAGCACTTAGGGAGGCTGAGACAGGAGAATCATGAGTTCAAAGCCAGCCTCAGCAATGGCGAGGCACTAAGCAACTCAGCGAGACCCTATCTCTACATAAAACACAAAATAGGGCTGGGGATGTGGCTCAGTGGTCGAGTACCCCTGAGTTCAATCTCCAGTACCAAAAAAAAAAACAAACAAACAAAGTTGAGGCATGTTCCTACTATTCCTGGTTTTTCTAGTGTTTCAAACATAAAAGGGTGCTGTATTCTGTCAAATGCTTTCTCTTCATCAACTGATAAAATTATATGATTCTTATCTTTAAGTCTACTGTGATGGATTACATTAATTGATTTCCATATGTTGAACCAAACTTGCATCCCTGGAATGAACCCCATTTGATCATAGTGTGCAGTTTTTTTAATATGCTTGTGTATGTGATTTGCCAAAATTTTATTGAGAATTTTTGCCTCTCTGTTCATCAGGGATTTTTTTTCTTTTATGTGTTTGTCTGATTTTGTATCAGGGTGATACTCACCTCACAGAATGAGTTTGGAAGGGTTTCCTCCTTTTCTATTTCATGAAATAGTTTGAGGAGTATTGGTATTAATTCTTCTCTGTACATCTTGTAGAACTCGGCTGAGAATCCATCTGGTCTTGGGCTTTCCTTGGTGGGCAGGCTTTTGATGGTATCTCTTATTTCCTTGCTTGAAATTGATCTGTTTAAGTTGTGTACAACCTCCTGGTTCAGGATGGGTAGGTCTTATGCCTCTAGAAATTTGTTGGTGTCTTCAGGGTTTTCTATTTTACTGGGATATAGATTTTCAAAATAGTTTCTAATTATCCTCTGTACTTCCATAGTATCTGTTGTGATATTTCCTTTTTCATCATGAATTTTAGTAATTTGGGTTTTCTCCATCTTTCTTTTCATTAGGGTGGCTAAGGGTTTGTCAATTTTATTTATTTTTTCAAAGAACCAACTTTTTGTTTTGTCAATTTTTTGAATTGTTTCTTTTGTTTCAATTTCTTTGATTTCATCCCTAATTTTAATTATTTCCTGTCTTCTACTGCTTTTGGTGTTTGTTCTGCTTTTTCTAGGGCTTTGAGATTTAGGGTCAAGTCATTTATTTGTTAACTTTTTCTTCTTTTAGTGAATGAGCTTAATGCAATGAACTTTCCTCTTAGCACTGCTTTCATGGTGTCCCAGAGATTTTGATATGTTGTATCAGAGTTTTCATTTGCCTCTAAGAATTTTTTTATCTCTTCGCTGATGTCTTCTGTTATCCATGCATCATTCAATAGCATATTATTTAGTTTCCAGGTGTTTGAGTATTTTCTATTTTTAATATGTCATTGATTTCTAATTTTATTACATTATGGTCAGATAGGATGCAGGGTAGTATCTCTATTCTTTCGTATTTGCTAAGACTTTGTGACATAACATATGATCTATTTTGGAGAAGTATCTATGTGCTGCTCAGAAAAAAGTGAGCTCTTGTTGATGGATGGGATACTCTATATATGTCAGTTAAGTCTAAATTATTGATTGTTTTATTGAGTTCTATGATTTCTTTATTTAGTTTTTGTTTGGAAGATCTGTCCATTGGTGAGAGAGCTGTGTTAAAGTCACCAAGTGTTATTGTATTGTGGTCTGATTCTTGTAGTTGAGAAGGATTTGTTTGATATGTGTAGATGCCCCATTGTTTGGAGCATAGATATTTATGATTGTTATATAATTTTGATGTATGATTCCCTTAAGAAGTATGAAAAATCCTTCTTTATCCCTTTTCACTAACTTTGGTTTGAAGTCCATTTTATCTGTTCCCACCCTTTCACTTTCAGTCTGTGGATGTCTTTTCCTGTGAGATGAGTCTCTTGAAAGCAGCATATTGTTGGGTCTTTTTTTTTTTTTTCATCCAGTCTTTCAGTCTATGTCTTTTAATTGATGCATTTAGGCCATGCACATTCAGGGTTATTATTGAAATATGGTTTGTAATCCTGGTCATTTTGGTTTATTTTTGGTTTTTACCTTGACTTGGTTTCTCCTTTGATTGGCCTTTCCTTTAGTGTAGTTCCTTTCTTTGTATATTTTCATTGTTGGTTATCATTTCCTCTTCATGGAATGTTTTGCCGAGAATGCTGTGTAGTGCAGACTGTCTTGCTGTAAATTCATTTAGCTCAATTTTGCTGAATATAAGATTCTTGGTTGGCATCCATTTTCTTTCAGAGCTTGGTATATGTTGTTCCATGATATCTTGGCTTTTAGAGTCTGGCTTGAAAAATCTGCTGAGATCTGAATTGGTCTCCCCCTATATGTGATCTGATTCCTCCTATTGTGGCCTCTAAAATTCTATCTTTAATCTATATGCTGGGAATTTTCATTATAATGTGCCTTGGTGTAGATCTGTTGTAATTTTGTACATTTGGTGTTCGGTAAGCCTCTTGTGTTTGATTTTCCAATTTATTTTTCATGTTTGGGAAATTTTCTGATATTATTTCATTGAAGAGATTGTGCATTCCTTTGGTTTGGAATTCTGTGCCTTCTTCTATCCCGATAAATCTTAGATTTGGTCTTTTGATGCTATCCCATAATTCTTGTATGTTCTGTTCATGATTTCTTACCATCTTCATTGTATGGTCAACTTTATTTTCAAGATTGTATATTTTGTCTTCATTATCCAAAGTTCTGTCTTCCATGTGATCTAGTCTGCTGGTGATGTTTTCTATCAAGTTTCTTATTTGATTTATTGTCTCCTTCATTTCAAGAATTTCTGATATTTTTTCACAATCTCTAGCTCTTTCTTAAAGTAATATTTTGCTACCTGTATTTGCTCCCTTATCTCTTTGTTGGTGTGATTGATGGTTGCCTTTATTTGCTCTCTTATCTCTTTGTTGGAGTGATCAACTTTTGCCTGTATTTGCTCGCTTAAGTCATTCTTTAATTCATAGATCATTTTAATTACATACATTCTGAATTCTTTCTCTGACATTTCATCAACTGTGCTGTCAATGCATTCTATTACTGAAGTATCTTGGTTTATTTGGGGCACTTTCTTCCCTTGTTTTTTCATGTTGATTATGTATCTTCCTTTCTTGCAATGCCGATCTGAGGTATTGCGGTTTCTATCCTATAATATTGTAGTGACACTACAGATTATCTGTATCTCACCCTAGAGTTCACCTCCAGTCCCCAGCAGGCATCCCCAGATGGACACTACTGCCACTAAAGATGGTGATGGTGGTAGTGCCAACTCAAGATGGCAGTGGGAGTGGCCCAAGATGAATGCAAACACTTTCAGAGATGAGGCTAAAAGGATGGGACTTACAATAGCTTTGGGCAGATTGATCAGAGATGCAGTACTTTGGCAGGCCACTGCCTCTAGGCCCTGTCTGTTGATCCAAGATAGAGGTTAATATATGGGAAGAACTATGGGGTTGGCTGTAGTATACAAGATAGATACAGGAAAGGAGCAACAGGGTGGATCCCCACTATGTTTAGGTGCAGTACTGAGCCTGGGCTCTCACACAAAACTGTGAGGGCAGTCTTAGGCCTGATCTTGGCCTAAACTCCCTCAGGAATTGCAAGTGGTGAGTCTAGCCCTGGACCTGGGTTCCAGCAGATCTGCAGGGGCTCTGGCACTTAACTGGGGGCGGTCATCAGCCTCAGCCCCCAGATCCCCCAGAGGCAGTCCTTCATCTGGGTCTAGGTTCCCCTGTGGGTCGGCAAATCTCAGGCTTGACCTTGGCTGGGCTCCCACAGAAGTACCCAAAGGTGGTCCTGGGCCTTGGCCTGTGCTTCCTGCTGCTGCTCTGGTGTGGAACTGGGTGGCGGCTTCCTGGGCCTCACTTAGGCCAAGTCTCCTGCAGGGGTCCCTGGATGTAGACCTTCCCCTTGGTCTGGGTTTCCTTGTGACTGGTGGCTAGCAGTCTCAGGTTTGATCTTGGCTGGGCTCCCTTGACAGTTCCTGAAGGTGGTCCTGGGCCTTGGCCTGTGCTCCCGCCAGTTGGCAGGAACTCTTATGGATGTATAAAGAGCAAGATGGGAGGTGGGAACGTCACTGGCTATGTCCTCTTGGTGCCCAACCTGGGAATCGAGATGTACGTTTAAATTGACCCTAGGAGAGGGATTAAAAAGAGCTATCAGCTGCACCATGGTCTTGAGGTAGAGAGTTGGAACTAGACATATCTAGGATGACTTATCAATACACTCTCTCTAAATATCTTAGGGGGACATTAACCTTTCCACAGGATATAAAGAATAAAAATAATCATTTTGATTATATATCCATATAAACAGCTCACAAAAACCTGATGAAGCTGGGCACGGTGGTGCATGCCTGTAATCCCAGCACTTTGGGAGGCTGAGACAGGAGAATCATGAGTTCAAAACCAGCCTCAGCAACAGTGAGGCACTAAGCAACTCAGTGAGACCCTGTCTCTAAATAAAACACAGAATAGGGCTGGGGATGTGGTTCAGTGGTCAAGTACCCCTGAATTCAATCCCTGGTGCAAAAAAAAAAAAAAAAAAAAAACCTGATGTACAGTAATTAATATCATGTCAAATTTACAGATGATAAGATTCAGAAAAACTGAGTAACTTTAAAAATCACTAGAAAAGAATGTGGAAAACAGGGTGCTAGAACTCGTATCTTTTATACCTAATTCAAGATTATAGGAGCTCTCTACGTGCCTTCAGCACCTCCTATGCTGATTGGATGCCTTCAATGCCTCCCCTCCCCTTTCCATACCCCATGCTGATTGGATGCCTTCAGCACCCCCTATGCTGATTGGCTAATTTGAATGCTTCCCCTCCCCTTTACCCTATGCTGATTGGCTACTTTGAATGCTTCCCCTCCCATTTACCCTATGCTGATTGGCTACTTTGGATGTTTCCCCTCCCCTTTACCCCATGCTGATTGGCTGCCTTCAGTGCCTCTCCTTTTCTCATCCCATGCTGATTGGCTCTGCGCCTGACATGGATCAATACCCTATTGGCTGTAACCTAACCTCAGGGCCATAATTGGTCCGAGGACCCTATATAAACTGTTGCACTAACTGAAATAAATGTGTCTGCCTCTGGCTCTGGCAGAGCAGTTTTACCTACCCTCTGTGTCTGGGTGAGTGACTCCGCAACCGCCCACCCCATAAACCCTCATCCTCCAGGACCCCATATCTCATCCTGTGGGACCCCATTCCTTGGTCCCCTCATCCTGCAGGACCTCAACTCATGGAGCGAACCCATGCAGGGCACGACATAAATGACACAAGATAATTACGTTAGTCAGCTTTTCATCACTATGACTAAAATACCTGAGAAAATCAGCTTAATGAAGGAAAAGGTTTATTTTGGCTCACAGTTCCATAGGTTTCAGATCCATGGTCATTTAACTTTGTTTCTTTGGGTCCAGGGTGGAATAATAGTACATGATGGTGGAAGTACATGGCAGAGGATGCTGCTTACCTTGTGTTGGCAAGGAAGCAGAAAGAGAGAGGACAAGACCATTGTGTCAATATCCCCTTTGAGAGCACACTCCCAAGGACCCAAGTTCCTTCCATTAGGCTTCACCTCCTCAAGGTTCCATCACGTCCCAATAATACCATATATTGGCATTCAAGCCTTCAATGCATGGGCCTTTGGGGGACAATCCAAACCCAAACTACAGCAATTATGTTCTTACTATCTGTACTTAGGCCGATCTCAGTAGATGGTGACCCCCATGTTTCTAAGTCCTGTGATCTACCCTTTGGCCTGACTTGTTTGACATTTCTACAGTATTTGGTGCAACTGATTTTCCCTTTCTTGGAAAGTTTTCTCCATCTGCCTTTCAGAACACAGCTCTCTCTGTTTTCCTCCTACACCATTGGCTGCCATTTTTTAATATTTCCTCAGTTCTTCAATCTCAAGGTCAAAGATGCTTCTGAGTTTAGTCCTAGGAGCTCCTTTCTTATCTCTATATATTCATTTTCTTTGTGAGTTCATCTTGTTTCACAGCCTTAAAGCCATCTGTACGTCAATAAATCTTACAGATGTGTAACTCTAGATCTCGCCTTTGAAACTCAAAATTGTGTCTCCAGCTGCCTCCCTGGCATTGCTACTTAGATGTGTAATGGGCATTGCACACATTCAATGTCTCAGAAACTGAGCATCCAGTCTTCCTCTCCTGCATAATTCTCTACATCTCAACCAACCACAGTTCCATACTTTCCATTGTTCAGCCCCCCAAACTGAAATCATCCTTCATTATTATCTTTCTATCTCATCCTACATCCAGTGTGCAAGCAAATCATTTTGGCTTTTCGGGATCTTTGAACAGCACAATGGCAGCCATTGTGGTTCAAACCACCATCCTGACTCACCTGTATTCTTGTGTTAGCCTCTTAATTGGTCTCCCTGAGTCACCTCCTTCAAGGCTTTACTGAAATACCACATGTAATATGAAGGTTTCCCTAACCATCAAACTTAAAACTGATCAGCCTTCCTGCCAATGATACTCCTTGAACCTTCTATCATGTTACATAATTGCTCAATTATTTATCCTCCACCTTCTTCCTACTAGAACAGGAGCTCTAGAAGGCTAGGAGTATTTGCTATATCCCCAAGATACAGAACAATGCTTGGCACAGAGTATATGTTCCTTTTAACTTTTGTTAAAGGAGTGAATACACAGATCTGGAGTACTCTCCAACCTGGATCCCCACTCTCTACTTTCTCCCTGTAGTTACCATCTGGTTGTTGAGTTTATGTCCTTGTACCCTGGTTTTTCTCTCCATCTAGGTGGTTCAGCCTCATGTCGTGGAGGATAGACTGCCTGGCTCATCTGTTCCCCTTATTATTGCTCAAACAGCCCTACTGGCTCCTGAAGCAGCAAGTCAGAGAATCCTCTCTGCTCCTTCATCAAACTCAAGGCACTGATATTTTTTCCTCACACATCAGGCTCATGCTCTGCTTGGCTAGAACTTTGAATAGAAAATTTATGGTCTAAGAATATTTTTTCTTCTGCCATGACATTTTTCCTGACTACTCCAAACCATATTGATCTCCTCATATCTGAATTCTTTTAGAGTATGACTAGCAATAAGAAGCATTTACATACATCTCTCTTTAAAAGTTTATGAGAATGATTTCAGAGAGTTATTATCATACCCATTTTATCAACAAGAAAACTGAGACCTCAAAAACTAAAATGCTTATCTGCATCACTTTAGAGAAAAAATTCTAATGCAGGTTGGTCTATATTCAAAGCTTATGTCCTTAATTCTGTTATACTTACTTTTAGGACAAAAGTTAAATTCTTGGTAATTTCTAATTATTTCCTGGAAACAGGATTCCAGCTCCCTAGTAACTTATACACAGGATCTGTAATATATCTTGAACTGTTTGTCCACAACCTCTATGGAGTCTGACTTAATAGAGCCTTTCTGCCAGATTCATCATATTTGGTGGCCTTTGGTAGGGTTACAAGGATATAAGACAACTTTCTAAGCCATTAGGTAAGTAAGAGCATCCTGACAAGAAACTTTCCTGAAAGGAAACCAAGAAATCAGCCCCTACTCCCTTCCCCTCCTGCTTCACTACTGTACCTTGGCAGGAATCACAATGGTACATAAGGGCTTATTGTGATGGGAAGGAAAAAGACAGGTGTGTCTATTCATTTTCCAGCCAAATGATTTTCTGCTCCTTAAGTGATATTTAGAGGGTCTATTGTTACTAAGGGTCTCAAACACTCCTGAAAGCAGTCAATATAAAGTTATCCATCCACCTGTTTACTCAGTCCTGAGGGATCTACAAGGTCTCTCTCTTGCAAAGATTACAAAGAAACTGGTACAAGCGACAATCCAGAGAGCGAAGTAAGTTATTACATTCACTCACTGTGCTTTACTGTTGGTAATACGTATTTTCACACATCCTGTTTAAACCTCAACATATCCTAATTATAGATATTGTACCAATGAAGGGCCTTGTACACAGCTTATTCAGAGTTCAAATCCACTTTTCAGATTCCAAGCCCAGTGTTCTTTGCACCAGTCCACACTGGCCAGTACCAACCTCATATGTACATTAGTCATGGATGCAGGCAGTAAGTGGAATCTGCTCTGATCTCCCTACTGACTGCCTCATGAAAGTCAGCATTTAACCAAAGCTGCCTTATACTGTTATTTACCACCCAGGGCCTTGGGTCTCCAACATAGCTAGGATCCCTAGGTGGTAGATTACTCCTTGCACTTTGTTTTTGTCCCCATAGAGACTCCAGCAATTCTCCAGAGACTCAGCAATGCTCAGGGGCTAGTAATGCTTTCCCTTTATTATGGAGTCTTTCCACCCACAACTGGTTCATCTACACACCAGGTGTGCAGTCGGCCCTCTGTAATCACATTTTAAATGAGGGCATATGGAACAATTGTAATTGTGGGCTGAAACATCTCTTATGACTGTTTTCTCTACCCACACTCTCCTCCTTTATGATTTCATTCCTTCCTCCTGAACTTGGGATATTAACCAGTCATGGAAAAAAGAGGCATGTTTGGATCCAGGGTCATGTATTCTAATGATCATGGAAATCAATCACAGACTCTTCCAACATGGTATGCTATTCCCATAACTTCCAACACTTTTGTGGTAAAACAGAATATTTCACACCCCCAAGGTGGTCCTTGCCAGCTTTTTCACCCTTAGATGATCTCTGTTTTTCACATCCAACAACAGACCAGACTTGGGACTCAGCCATATAGGATACATTTGATAAACAACTCTACACAGTGTGGTTTTGGTAGGATCACTCTCCATGGCTAGGATTGCAAAGAGCTACTCAGAGAGGGTTAAGAGCTTGCCCCAAACAGGCAGCCAGTCCATGTCCAAGACAAGAACCAAGAAAACGAGTCTGCACTCCCACTTCCTGATCTAACCACTAGACTGAGCTCCTGTTGCTTTTACAAAAATGACTTGCTTTTAATTAAAATAGGAGCATAAATTATTTTATCCCTCTATTATTGGTGGTAAGTAAATTCACAGTAACTCACTGGATTTTTTAAAAATCTATTTTAAATATAAACACACTGCCATATTTTCTGTGGGTTTGAAAGCTTATGTTAAGTTTGCAAATAAGTCAACTCCATAAAGATAACATCTTTCCCTAAAAAATGTGTTGCAATCTAATGGCGTGCTATGGAAAATTAACATCTTATTAAGAAAATACATGAATCCTCCCTCTGTCAGAAAGGTCCAAGGTAGACTTGAGCTCTCTACCTGCCCCTGAGGCCAGATTGACTGACCAGGCAGTCTCCAAACTGACACCTCCTCTCCCCCAACTTTCCCCTGGGAGGTGTTCTCTGCAGCCCCCACAGGTCTCACAAGCAACAGGAAGCTGTTATTTTATTTTGGGTCATGCTGAACTTTATTTCTGAATCTTCCATGTTATATATCTGACAGGTCCTATATTCACAGAGGGACATGAATCACTTTAGTCCACCCTGAAAAGACTATCTCAGACAAGGGCTGCAAAGGAAAGTATTGTGATCTCTCAGCTCTGCTGTCTGAGAGCCAGAGGATCCAGGTAGGAGTATTAATAACTAGGCCTCAGGTGACCATAACTACCAGCTCTCAGTGATGAGGACAGAGTACCAGACTTCTAACCCATTACAAGGAAAATAAAAGCCCAAGGCCACAAAGAGTTAGGTATCATTTTTAGACATAATGAGAGTTATCTGTGCATAGTTCCCCAGGCAAATCCATTCCTGCTCCTACTGTACCCCTTTCTCCTCTAAAGAGTGCGTCAGGATCCCAGCAGACTAACCAAGAGTTTCAGGTCTTTATTGTGCCTCAGTGACAAATGTTTTCAGCACCCTGGGCCTGAACTCTTAAGGGTTCAGCAGATGCCATACTAAGCCTGTCTTAACCCTGCCTCTCTCCTTCCCCTCCCCAGACCACTGGTCTTCAGAAATCTTACCAAACTAAAAAGACTCATGTAAATACGAAAAGGGAGAAGCTGTCAAAACCTGCATGAGTTGTTTAAATACCATGAATAAGAACCAGTAACAATAGGCACATCAATGAAGATGTGTTTCCTTCAGACTTGGCCATGTGCCACCCAACGCAAGTCCCCAGAAAATGACGCTCAGCAAAGGAGGGAGCTCCGCTCACCCGCCCCTTTGCAGCACCCCCTCCCCAGGAAAACATTTTTGACAGGCGACTCAGCAAGAGCCATTTCCACTGCCTTCCTTTCATTTGCATTCTCATTAGAATAATATAATTTCAAAAAGTGAGAATGTGTAAGTTCGCATCATGAGGGAGGACACAATGCTGAACCCCAGGATTCAGGAGGCCACGATCCACTTATTGGGGTCCCCACTCATGTGTGACCACAGGGCACCAGCCACGTTCTGCCAGTACTTACAGCCACATGGCGACCACGAGCGGGGATCATACAAAAATCTTCAGAATTGACCCAACCCACGAAGGAGTTTTCAAAATGAAAGAAATCTTCATCTTTGTTTTTCAAATGGGTCCTGGCATCAGAACAGGGGAAAACAAAGCATTTTCACAGAGGGTTGATAAGTGTGCATTTTGCCTTTTCCTACTGTTTGGGTTTCCGGACGTTGCTTGACCCTGATCTAAAATCACAACATGACAACTTTTTAAAAAGTACTATAACGGAATCAATTTCTCCAAGTCATTCCAGGGCATGACTTCATAAACAATGCTCTTCTTGTGCCCATCCCTTGGTTTCTTGTTGTTGTGTTTGTTTTGTTTTGTTTTGAAGCTACATTTACTGAATGATATCTTGTAAATATTTTTGGTCACTTAAAAGCAAGGAATAAACAATGCGAATGTGTTTTCCCACATCCTAAGCTGGTTTAGATTCATCGACTCTGGTGGGTCGGGTTTCTTTTATTTCCTTATGAAATAAGAAAAAGCTTATGAAGCCAAAACAACTTTGCCAAGCACATTTTGCAGTATTTGCTTAGCTGGTCTCTACTTCAAGTGAGGAAAGAAATGTTGTTCATTGTAAAGATACATAATAAACAGTTCAGAACAATTTCAGGACAAAGCAGGAGTTGAGGGTAGGAACTGAAAAGGAAATAGGGTAAAATAATGATTTTTAAAATTATTTAAAAATGTGTAAATGCCACAGAAGTTCCTTCTGGAACACACTTGCTAGCCAGTCTTTGCAAACCGTATCTTCCTTAATTAACAAGTCTAAAGGAGAAGAGGAGAAAAGTGAATTAATTGTCTCCATGCACATTTTTGTAGGCTAGGGGTCCTTGGTGGAAAAAGGACCCATCCCAGGTCACCTGGCCAAAAGACACCAAATGGTTCCCAGCACAATGTGGCTCAAGAGTTTTAAGACCCGAGGAGCATATCACATTTTGTACATATAAGAATAACATTTTAATTTTTTCATATAAATGGCAAATTTGCAAAAAGGGGAAAAAATACAAGAGTCTTGAGAAACCATCCTTCATGCACCCAGAGAACTTGAGCACAGCCCCCTTCTGGCACTGACATCTGTCATTCACACAGATGGCGCCCTCTTGAAGCCAGTGCAAATAGCTCTGGACTGTCCTTGCCTGGCTCCAGGGTACCAGTGTGACGTGGATGGAACTTCCTCTGAAAAGTGCATTCACATTTTTTGTGCAGCCTTATGAAAAGCACAGAGCCATTTTATTTTCTGGGGTGCCAAACTATTTCTCGTTTCCCATTAAAAGGGAGAAAGGAATAAAATATATGTATGTATATTTTTATACATATATATATACACACACACATATATATATTCCTAAATGGAAGTACACTCACTGCATATGCAGACTGTAACAAAATTTGGGTAAAATTAATACAAGGCAACAAAAGTCATTTAGCATATAGATAAGTCAATTTATCATCGACTTTCTACTAGAAGAAACACGAGTGTTCCCGGCCATGAC
>PVHX01003747.1:0-10000 GCA_004024805.1 Geosciurus inauris | reverse complement strand
CATCTTTTTATGTTGTTAAATCCATCTTCTCAATTCAAGAATGTTATTTGAACAATTCATCATTTATAGAGAGCACCGGCTACGGCTCCCATGTAGCACGTTCCAACACGCCGTGGCAGCGCTGGTCAGGAGCCCCTCGTTTATAATACCCCCACAATACCCAAAAGTAAACCCAGAAGATTCGACGCAAGTCAAACGGGGCAGAAAGTGACTGGTTGGGCCCTTCTAGACTAAATAATCCACCCGGCACTAGAGAGAGACTAAACCAATGCATGTATGTCTCCTAAAGAAATGAATGTCACATTATATTATAACCAATTTATAAACATGAAATATGCATGTTTAATTTGCACTTAAAAGTTTAATTTAATGTAGAAGACATTACTTGTTCTCTTCTTTGTTCACCCTGGCTAACCCATGAATGATTAAAGAGAAGTTTGAGGACTTCTGTTTCTATTTTTTTTTTTTCCCAAAGACCATCTCCACAGCTTCCCAAGTCTGCTTCCCATTGAATTCTGAGCAATGACTGGCTACTTTAGCAATTAAAATCCAGGGGCAAAGACACAGCAGCTTCGTTGGGCTGAGAGACTCCGCCATTCATCATCTCGGCTGCCATAAAATAGCACTAGATGGAATCTTTGATTTTAGCTTTAGAAGAACATAAATCAAAATCTAAAGCGCGCCTGTCAGAGGCATCACCAGGATTATCCATTGGAGAGGGGCTGGAGTACAGGGCATCCGCCTGTATTGTTCCCACTGAACTCACCTCCTGATGCATGGAGAAAACTCCTAGCCAAGCACTTGCTGTTGTATAAGTACTTTATCCTAAGTGACCCATAAAAAGACTCTCAAATATGAGGTTTATAACTATAGTCACAGTAATTGTATGCTCGATATGTCTGAATACAAAATAAATGGGCCGGACCCATTAAGACCCTCCCCGTCCAGCCCTGCCCTCTTCGCCTGGTCAGGCTCTCTTCCCCACATGCTGAGTCCAGGGAAGGGGTATGGGCCCATAAGGGCCTCCGAGTAGATGCACCTGTCATGCCTCTCCTTCGGTGAGATGCCAGGGATACAAGGAATGGTGACTGTAATAGAAGAAATGCAGCCAGAGGGACTCTGTCCTCAGGGGCTAGAAGTTAGCCTGTATTTATTAACCCCATATCCATCGTTTATGTTCAATTAAAAGGCCAACGGCTACTGAACAAGTTGGAGAGGAGAGTTGTTCGAGATAACCCAATAAGACATGCAAAGAAAGACCTCCACCAAGTCCTCACTTGAAGGTAAGAACATGCAGCTGGATATGTTTCTACCCAGGTTTCCAAACCCATGTTACTTCTCAAAGCAGGGCTACCTCCTTTGCTGAGACTGGGATGATACAGCCTCATGGTCCAGACCATGCCATCCCAGCCAGTGGGTGATCAGAATGAAAAGGTTTTGTTTTGATGACTCAAAAGGAAACAATCCAACATTTGTTTTCCCTTTTGTTGCTTCTGAGGCTTTTAGGCCAATGGCCCAAAGTAGCATCTAGCAGTAATGTGTCTAGTAGTAAAGGTAAAGAAGCAGGAATCTGTGACCGAGAGCTGGCCAGCAGGTGGGTGCCCTGTGAATCTGAAGTCTCCCTCCTCCCAGTGTAGAGAACCTCAAGATTTCCTAGATTCTGCTAACTAGTCCCTGCGGTGCTTAGACCTCCAATTCCCCTGCCAGGCTTTATCTCTCACTGTGCCTGCAGCTTTGGTGGTTCCAAGGTGGCTGCTTCATCTTCTGTGAGCTTCCAAGTCAGTTTTCAAGCAAACAGCTGGTACCATTGATGGGGACACCCAGAAGATCAACAGCATGTTGTGCTTGGTGGGCATCCTGACTGCTAATTTGAAGTAGAAGAAAGAGGTACCATAATGAGCCAGTTTCTCCTGTCAATATTAAACCTGTGTTCCTTGGAGTCCTGAAATGACTCCAGAGGGAACATTAACCAAAACAGGAGTCAACATTCAGGTAGGTACCAGCTCTTGTGCCATCCTTGTCATAGGGATTAGTTACCTGGGATGGCTTCTGGATCTAGTGCTGAGCCTTAGCTAAACAAAGCAATCCTGGGAAATCTTTGCAGAATTGCCCACACCTGAACCTCATCACCAGAGAGTCAGGCTTAATTGGCCTGGGATGGGACATAGACAGGGAAACTCTTGCAAAGCTGTCCTAGTTTTTCTAATGCAAAGGCAAGACTCAGAATCTCTGTTCTGGGTATCAAACATATTAGTCTTGGAACCATTAAGAAAGTAAAAATCCTGACCCCTAAGGGCTTTTGAATAGGTGGGTCTTTCGAAATGAAAACAAAACAAAACAAAAAATCTAAAACATTCATTTTGTAATTCATTTTAAAATAATGGTTAACCCAAGAGATACTAACAGATATAGAATATTTTCATGGAAAAAATAAAAATAGGTTTTAAAAAACTTGTGACAAGAATAGCATCTCTGTCACTTTTGTAACTTTTGCAAACTTCTGTTTCGATAAAAGACCTCTAAGGGCTCAGATCTACTTCCACCTTTGGTCTGCTGCAAGATGTGATTGATTGCTGTTCAAATCTAGGAATAATTTCTGACCACCCACAGATGTACTTGGAAAAAGGAAGTTTAGATCATTAATCCTTTCAGGTCATGGTGGATATTCTTTGATACTACACCAAAACTCAGTAGCCAGTGGTTTTTCAAAGGTTAGTTGCAATGTAGAATCTGAAACTAAAATGAACATTTTATACTCCATTCCATTAAAATCCAGCATTCTATCTTAATATTTGAATACCTTTTTTACCCTTGAATAGTTTCGTAACTTCTAGCATTGGTCACTTGAAACATATCTATTCCATGAGACATGCAGATCTTCCAATGTTGACACAATTCATTATACAATATTAAAAAAAAAAGTCGCATTCATTAGTATCATTTTAAGTATTGGAAAGCTGTCAAGCTCATGGTGGCTCCTACGAGTTTTTCAAAATTTCTTGAAAGCTTGAATTTTATCATTGGCAACAAATACTGTCAGTTATTTTACTGGAAGTGACAGAATTAATTTGTTCATTTTCCAGAGAACGTCTGCCAAATAGTCAAGTTTGAATACCCAGAGTTTGTCTATCGGTTGTTCTTTCAAGTAAAAATGGTACTTCTTGAAAAAAGCAGCTAACTCAGCTCGAAATTCCAGAGACTGTGCAGGTGCCTTAAGGAAGTGTCAGACTTCAATATGGGCAGGTGTGTGTCGTGCCTATTTCCCATTTCATTGCAAAGACTCATGCTCAAAGGCTGAAATTTAATGAAATGAAAAACTTCTCATTGCTTCATCAGATATATTCTTTGTTTCTTTAATCCGTAATCCCTTTAACATTCATTTTTTTCTTTTCCTGTGATCAAAGACATGTAACATAAAATTTACCATCTTCACCATTTTGAAGTGTACCAGTTACAGTAAGTACATTTCACATGGTTGTGTAGCGATTGCCACTAGCCACCTGCTAAATCGTTTCATCTACCTTGACGAAGTGAATGTTCTAGGTGTTTTATAGTTTCCATATTGAAAAACCCACTTATACAAAAGCTCTTAGGGTCCTCAATGACTGTCAGAATTTTCACCTTCTTGATGATTCCAAGATTAATATGTTTGAGACCCACTGATCTAGAACAGAGAGTCTGAGTCTCGCCTTTGCATTAGAATCACCAGGGCAGCTTTGTGAGAAAGAATTCTCATGTCTATGTCCTATCCCCAATGAAACCAGAATCTCTGATAGTGATTGTGAATGTCAATGTCTGATATTGAAAATGAATCATGGCAAGATTTCCTTCCTTTTGAAGAGTGAAGAATAATATTCCATTGCATGTACATACCACATCAAGTACATCCTTAAGTGAAAATGGCTTTTGTTCTTTGTGAACATGCACAACAGCCAAGAGCACAATGACAACTAGCACAGATTTATGCTCAGTAGTCAACAACTTGATCCACTGTTGGGGCCCAATGAGGTGACAAATAATATCTTACTATTATTATGAAAATCATGTAGCCCCTTAGATCCATGTAAGTGTCTCAGCCAATTCACAACCTGGACTCTATGTTGAAATATCTACTTTACATAGTAAAGTGCGAAGCCTTCAAAAAAAGGAATGAGCAAAGAAAAAAGAAAAGGTAGCTAGTGTCCTGTAGGTCAGAGACGATCACTACCAACATTCGATGCTGGTGTATTTCCTTCCAGCATTTTCTTAGAAAGGCCATGTTCCTGAAATATTCTGTCTTTAGGATGTAGAGCAAGAACGAAAAGACACCTTGCTGAACAGATTTTTGTATTCTCTCTACAAGCTCTATAAAAACAGGAGACAGGCTCAGGACTAAATGCACCTTTTGAAATATGCATTTAATTAATTCTGTAGGAGTATTTAGAGGATATTTGTCTTTCATCTGAGCTCCATACCAAGTTGGTACAAACAACAGGATAATTCTGGATTTCTTATCTGTCAATTCTTTGTTTCTAAAATGTGAGTATACTGGTGTCACCGTAGCTGGGGCAAGGGTTGCATAATGTGCTGACTAATATACCTAGCAAGGAGTAGGCATAGGATAGGTTACTCACTACGCACTAGTTATCTTTTAATAAGTTCTGGTGGAAGTAACAATAATAGTCATAGTAATGATCGTGCCTCCGGGATGCTTACCTGCCTTATCTTGTTAGAGTTGCACAGGTGAGGACATCAGAGGGTGGATCACTCATCCCCCCCTTATCAGATGAGGAAATGGAGGCTCCCACATCCTGAGTGACCACCCAAGGCTGCACGATGGACACAATGCAGGATCCAGAGCCACCTGCTTTGCCAGGATGAGGACACCTCTTGCGTGGGTCCTTGCCCATTGGTTCTTGAGAGTTGTCAAATGTTTTATCATTTATTGGATATTTCTCTAAAATGACTCACTTACTTCTACTTAATTAGTGTTTAAAGGGAAAGTTATATGACTACCATAAAAGTCAATGAGCATGACGTTCCACAGAGAAGGTAACAACAAAACTAAACATATAGCTATTTGAATAAAGAATATTTTCCTCCCTATGGCTTGAAATGGCTTCATGGCCATCAGGAGCATGCTGGGCCTTTCTGGGCGCCCAGCTCTGGATGGGTCACTTAGGCTTTGAGGATCTGTAAGCCATACTCCAAACATCTGCAGCCGTGACAACAGCTGAGGATTATTACCAACCGGATACACAATTGGGGATGTGACGTTATTTGCGTTCCTGCAATCTAAATCCTCCTCTGTCCAAACCTTCAGGACAGTCTTTCCCATGCACAAATATTTATAGGTGTAAATTCAGCTGAGTGGAAGGGACCTGTGTCAGGTGGGCTAGGCCCACAAGAATGTGATGCCAAGACCATCTTGAAGCGACACCAATTCTGCAGAGCCCACCGTGGAGATGGACAGGCATCACTGACAGCGCAACTCAGAAGCCAGGAGGAGGGAGCTGGCCTTTGGGCAGTGTAAGTGATGGGAATCTGAGTGTTCTCACCACTGCACTTAGTTGAGGTCCTGTGGATCCCCTTGTCCCAAGAGCCCTTGGGTAAGAGGGCAGGAGAAGACAAGGTAGTGACAAAAGGAGCATTAGGCTATGTTACCCACTGCACCTGCTCCCTGCAGACTTCCCACAAAACGGTAAACAGATGATGTCCTCTCAATAAAACACCAATCTTTAAAACCCGTCATCCTGGCCAAATGCCATGGCCCTCCCTAACAAACATGGAATGCTGTGTGGCTGGCTGGATTAATTAACACCCACAGGTTCCTGACCTTTTCCTGGGCACATGGACAATCGGTCCCCCTAAGACAGATGACCCACTGGCTTGCGTTCTTCTGTGATGTATGTGTGTCCTTCTTCTGCAAGAGACATGGGACAAGGATCCAAGTCCCCAAGTAGGCCTGCTTTCTGTTCCAGTCTAAAGTAAACATAAAAATAAAGCCATTGCACCACCAGAGCCTTATCAGAAAATCAGCATTTGCATCAATGATGAAGGGACTCTTGTTCTCTTTTGCTAAACCAGCAAAGTTTCATTTTCTTTTTCTTAAGCAATAACTCTCACCACACCCACCAGAAAATTGGAATTGTGTTCCCTCCCTGGGTTGGGAAAACGGTCTGGGCTAGAGAGAATGGGCATACTGTGCCAGATGGGGCTTGAGAAAGGCCCCTATTCATGGGCAGACTAAGAAAGAGAAACACATGGATTGTTCTGGCTCCCATGCATCCCATTTTTACCCCCAGAGCTATTTCCATGTACGCTGGGCTTTTATCAGGCCTGGTCCAGTTGTATTCTAGTTCATAGTAGAGTAAGAATAACTATTCCAAGCACAATGGAAAGTAGGGCTGAGAGGACACATGAATGGGAGTTAAGTGTCTCACTTTGTTTTAGTAGATCATATCCATGTTTCAATATCACAGCTTGAAGCCACCAAAAGAAAAAATAATAATGACTTGGACCATTTAGATGCATAATAGAGAATGAAATATGAAAGTACATGAAAGCAGCTATAGACAGTACATATGAAAATATACATCTGGAACTTTTTAATATGGGACAATAGAAGCATTGCAATTATTCATAATCAAGGTAGAAAATAAAAACAGAAAAAAACACTGGAGTACTACTTCTCATGAAAAAATCCCTCCCCTTGACTTGGGTCAGTACAAGCAGATGTTGGGATCCAGTTTCAAATATTTACTCTGCCATAATACCTGTTACCTGTCTTAATCAAATAAGTGCAACTTTTCTTCATTTCTGTGATGGTTAATTTTAGGCATCAATTTTACTGTTAAGTAATACCCAGAGAGCTGGCAAAACATTTTTTTCTTCATATACCTGTGAGAAGTTTTCCAGAAGAGATTAACATTTGAACCAATAGACTGAAGAAAGACGATTCACCCTAGTAGAGCACAGTAATTTGTGAAGCTGAGGCAGCAGAATCACATATTCAAGGCCAGCCTGGGCAATTTAGAACCTGTCTCAAAATAAAATTTTCAAAGGGCTGGGGATGCAGCTCGGTGGTAGAGCACTTGGCTAGCACATGAAGAGGCCTGGGATGTCAAGCACTGAAGGAAAAAAAAATCCCTAGCACTGAAGGAAAAAAAAAAAGATGATCCACTCTCACCCATGTAGACGTGCATCACCAATTTGTTGAAGACCCAGATAGAGAAGAAAGGAGAAAAAAGGGTGAATTCTATCTTTCTTCTGCAGCAGAGATATCCATCTTCATTTTCTCAGACTGGTTCTGGGAAGTTTGAGTACAGGATTTATACTCCTTACCTCAGAATTCTCAGGCTGTTATGATTTAGATATGAGGTATCCCCCAAAAGCTCATGTGTGAGCTAATGAAAGAATGTTCAGAAGTGAAATGATTAGATTATGAAACCTATAACCTGATCAGGAGGTTAATCCTCTCACTGAATAACTAGGTAGTATCTGTAGGCAGGTGGGATGTGACTGGAGGAATTTGAACCCTGGGAACATGCCTTTGGGATTTCTATTTTGCTCCCAGGTGACCAGAGCTCTCTACTTCCTGGTTGCTGAGTCTTGAGCTGTCTTTCTCTGCCACACCCTTCCACCGCGAAGGTCTGCCTCACCTTGGGCCCAAAGTTATGGAGATGGTCAACTCTGGATTAAACCTCTGAAACTGTGAGCCAAAGCAAACATTTCCTCCTCCACCCTTTTCTTTTCATGTATTTTGGTCACAGGAATGCGAAGCTGACTAAAATGCAAGCCTTTGGGCTCTGATTGCATTACACCACCATCTTTTGTGGGTCTTCCATCTGGCAGATCATGGGACATTTTAGTCTCCATAATCACATGGGTCAATTCCCATAATAAATCCCTTATTATATGTCTCAGTATATATCCTATTGATTCTGTTTTTCTGGAGCATCCTGGCTAATAGCATTCCCTATCTGACAAGTGGATATAAAAGAGCACATACCCCATAGGGTATTGGGAGGATTCATACAGATAAGCCTTAACTAGAACCATGGCCAATCTCCAGCTTTTATTAAGCACTGAGCAACTTTTAGCTTTTGGTACAAATTTACCTGGGACAACTATAAAATAAACTCCTTATAACTGAGAAAACAGATTCTCAAAAGAAATATCTGTTTTCCCAGGCCCAGAGGGGTAGAGGTGTGGGAAGGCCCCCTTTCAGTTCCTGCCTTCCTGCCTAGCTATTCCACCTGCTCACCTGGGTGGAAGCTCCTATATGGGTTCCTCTCTGGGGAGGTGGATGAGGCAACAGATGGGTACCAAGAAGACTTAGGGGTTCCTCTGCCTCCCCTTCTTTTCCAACCTGAGAGTTCAGATAAATCACAACCCTCTGAGCAGATCTTCACCATCTGATTTACTGCTCCCGGGGAAGAGGTTATAAGGTTATGGAAATGTGTGGTTCTGAAACTTGACATCCTAAACCCTACAACTTCAGGGTCACAATTAGAACAACTAAGATGGGGTCCAGGGATGCGTGAGTTTATGAAACACAGTCTCCTCGAGTGAGTCTCATGATCTTCCTGGCTCAGGACACCTGGTATAGGATGCCATAACCCCAAGGAACTACCAAGAGGACAGCCTTGGCCAGCACCCCTGTGCTCGTGTTCTCTCCTCCTCCTTGCTCAGTCTGAACTCAGCAGTCCTCTGGACCCCAGCCCTCCACAGGGATAATCCTAGGCATCAAGTTTTCATACCTCACCTTGACTTTTACAAGTTCCCAGGATAAAAACATCCACACAAAGGTAACCTCCCAGTATTCAATGAATGCTTGCATGAAGAGAGCATCATACCTCCTCCAAAAGAAGGCCATGCTGCCTGCTATCAGGAAGCCTTCCTTTGCTCTGGCTGCCAAGAAGCTCAAAGAAAATTTAAACCTTCAAGTAGAACAACTATATAAACCTACATGTTTGTTTATTCCTTCTACACGTGAGGATTTCTTTTCTATTTTAAAAGCATTATTCAGAAAGACTATTGAGTATGTGGATTTCTCAAAAGCTAAGAGGAAGAGACTTCTCCAGGGAAGGTGAGAAAATTCCAAAGAAGCAGGATACAAGATTTCAGCCTTAAAACCACCCAGTGTCAGTCTAGGAGTTTCTCTCAAGACACTGATGTTTCAGTAAATGTCTCCAACTGTCACTTTTACTAAAAGGAAAGAAAGCAACAGGGTCAGGCCAATCTAGAGTCAGAACCCCCAAGTTCTACACATAGCATGCCATTTGTTATCTGTGTGATCTTCTTGTACCTCAGCTATCTGATCTGTGAAACAGGATATGCAAGATCCATGTGGTCACTTCTCCCTGTGCATTTGATGCTACCATATGAAATAAAGGATGCCAACATCCTTGAACATGGTAAGGCACCTGCCTCTTTGTAGCATCAGACCAATAGATTTGAGGAAGAGGACTAGGAAGAGAGAGGAGGAGAGGGAAAGCAGAGATACGGGGGGATGATATTGGCCAAACCAAACTATACTATATTGTTATGTTGTGTTCATGCATAAAAAATGTGCCAATGAATCCCACTATTATGTATATTTGCAATGCACCAATAAAAATATGGAAACAAAGAGGAATGTTGGGGGAAAAAAGAAATTCCATCTTCTACATGTATTATCCTGACAGCTGCAGGTCTACCTTAGAAGACTCACTAGGTGACTCCTTCCTTTAAGGGACATCATGCTCCTTAGCCTTAGGCAAGCACCAATCAGCTCCAGACCTTGATCAATCAAATGCTAAATGGCCCCCCCTTGGCTTTCACAGGATGGAATGAACTGTGCCTCCTTGAACGATGAGCAGACCACTTTCACAATGAAGACACAAGTAGAGGCCCGCAGTACCCAATTCCAATGCTGCACAGGACACCTACCTCAATTGTAAACTAAGTAACATGTATGTGAGGGCTCAGTTGGTGTCCCTCTGTGAGCTCAGGGAACCTGCAATACAGTCTGGCAGGT